>JBBPLR010000345.1:0-22487 GCA_038089915.1 Sutorius australiensis | reverse complement strand
AGCCTTGAAGGCTATACATTATGCTTCCATTCTGAGGCTCTGCCAACTCATGGTAACCTCAAGGACACTTACTATACTTAGATAGATCTATAGATTAGATCACAATATGTACACATAGATTGTGGACTCTATATAAGCCCAAGGAGCTAGCCTGGAGTCCCCAGTCTAGTTCACTTTGGATTTCCTCGCCATAAGCTGGTAGGAGGATACTTCCCCAGTCCCCACTAGTACTCAGGGCATAAGCAGCCCCCAAGTCAAGCCTAGGGTCGTGTACTTGTCTCAATCCCTGCCCAGCAAGCTTGGGCACCTCGATCAGCGGTCTACTGACCTAGGGGTTTGGGTTGTTTCAGTTATAACAAGGCTATAGAAAGGTTATAGCTGTGGAGTGGAGATGAGAGAAGAGAAGGACTACTGTGGAAGGCAGTACAATGGAAGTGGAAGCATGGAGGCTATAGTAACTACATGGAGAGATCGGATCATGAAGCTATATAAGAGAATAGCTTTAGAAGGGATAAGTCCAAATGAAGAAGAAGAAAGTAATAGCAAATGCAAAAGGGAAAAAGAGTCTGGGTGAATTGTAACATTACCCCCTTACTACCTCTGAACTCCATTCAGAACCTAGTTTAGTTGAAAGTGGCAGGGGAGCCAGTGATGTTGGAATATCCTACCACATCCAAGATATCATTGCCAGTGTTACAGGTCCATTTTTAATGCCATTCTAACCCCTATATTTGGGTTGTTTCAGATACCCCTAAGCAAGAGCTAGATGCTCTACTAAGGCTTGAAGCCTTAACTCAAGTCTACAGACCTCTAGTGACACTTAAATGTGCAAGCACATTCAAGTCACTAAGTCACTATCTTATCTTCAAGGTAAGATCAAGTCTATCAGCTAGACTGATTATCTTATCAGTCACATGGTATTGATTATCATTGTTGACATTATTATAGAGTTCAGGATGCACATGGCATCCCTGGATCTAGATCAGATCTCATCTGATCTTAGGGGCCTGATATCCCTCATGTCCACCATGAGGCTACTACCTCACCATCCCTTGAAGGCATGCATGTTTTCTCTTCCAATTTTATTTGTTAATCTTCCTTTCTACATAGCCTTGAAGGCTATACATTATGCTTCCATTCTGAGGCTCTGCAACCTCATTGCAACCTCATGGACTATTTCCTTATCTATTGTAGATCTATAGATTAGATCACAACATATATACATACTGTGGACACTATATATACCCAAGGATTCTAGCTGGTGTCTCCAGTCTAGTTCACTTTAGATTTCCTTGCATAAGCTGCTTGGATACTTCCCCAGTCCCCACTAGTACTCAGGGCATAAGCAGCCCCCAAGTCAAGCTCTAGCAGAGAGAGTTTTTTTTTTTTTGAGTCAATTTATGTCCTGTGTGGGGTGCAGTACCCTATGTAGGACAATACGTGACTAGGTAGCATAAAAGGGCACCTTACCCTGCTGCATCCCTATTTGAGCAGATGCCCTGATGGCCAGGGTTAAGCCCCCCACCAGTCCAACCATTCCCACTGGTTGTTTTAGGTGCCTCAAGTTTTGAATCAGCAGATGTACCTGTTTATTATCTGCATGTAGTGGGGAGGTGGCTGACTTGGTGTCATGTACTCATGCCAGTAGTTGGTTGGGTATGGAAAGGAGTGAGGGAGTGGCAAGAAGAAGGGAGAAGGAAGCAGCGAAGCAGGTAGGTAGTATGATCTAAAGATGGGAGTATAGATATTACCACTTGTATTCTGTTTTCTTCATCAATTTGTCCCTCAGAGCACCCCATGGGCATGCCCTGTCCGATGTCAAGTGTGCAGGTGGGGGTATTTGTGGCACTATGGTAGTCTCAGTCATTTGGTGGTTCCTGCACATTCTGTTACTTTGTTGTCTTTGGGGTGATATGTACATCACTGAGTGGGTGTTGAAAATGGCCTGTTGCTTGGACAAAGCTTAGTAGAGTCTGTGTTGTGTTGGCATCAGATAGAAGGTGTGATATGTTTATGGATTGTTTTCATAATTTCAAGGCTATGTGTGTTCTTTCTCAGGTGTAGAATGGGCATAGTAGTAGGTAGTGTATGAAACAACCCTATAGAGTACTAGGTTGCACTAGGCTCAGCGACTAAGAAGATGGTACTGAGTCGTATCTCAGAAGAGGGGAACTCTCCAAGAGGACTTGACTGGGGTTGACCAGCGAGTCTCTTGGGTCTTTATACAGTTCTACTGTATGTACATGTTTGTATCGTATCTAACGATCTACTATCATATATAGACTAGGGTATAACCCAGGGCACAGGGCAGCTGTAGGGTAAAGGGTTCGGAACATAGCCATGAGGCTGTGGGACGGAGATTAATAGATAGGGTGAAATGGAAGCCATGGTGTTCGGCACGCTGTGGCTGGAATGGAAGAGAAGAGAAGAGAAGCGTGCACAGCACAGAAATGAAAGAGAAGCAAACCATGAGGCGAACTCTGTTCGTCTGGGTTTGAACTTTATAATAACGTACACAGAACCAAACGAGGGACTGTGGGAAAAGAGACTTAGAAGTTTGAACGCGTCGAGCATCTAGTGGGCGCTTAGAGGTCAATAGCCGTATGGACGGGAACGTAGTGACTTGAGTGTAGTGATTGGTTGAATAAATAGGGGCAAAAAGTATACCCCGTAACAGTGTAAGACCATTTCTTTGGTGTCTGGGCAGTGTGGGCAGTTGGGTGTGTCAGATTTACCTATTCAGAATAGATGTGAGTTTAGTGTGCAATGGCCTGTTTGCAGCCATATCAACGAGCTGATGTTTCTTCTGTTTAGCCCTAGAGTGAGTTTTAGAAATGAGCTGGTGAGCATTTGGTCATTGATGGCAGTTAGTTTGGGGTGGTGCAGAGACTTAGCCCATATTTTGCTCCATTGTAGTTGTTCTTTTTGGCATTGTTTGGTTCATAGTGCTGATATGCTGAGAGGTAGGCATTCGTTTCTCAGGTATTGGGGGAGTTTGCATTTTGCACTGGTGGTGGAGGGGTCCTTGGCTGCCATTTTAGCTTCTTTATCTGCTTGTTCATTGCCCTCAATGTTTTTGTGGCTGGCAACCCATCGTATTTCAATGTCCACTTTGGTGAGGTCATTTAGGCATTTCAGTTGTTTGATCTGTCTGATGAAGTGGTCTATTAAGTAGTGGCCTGATTTTGTGAGGAAACTGTCACCCAATTTAATTGCTGCTTGGTTGTCAATGTATATGTGGATGGGGGTTTCGGGGTCTTTCTCTTTGGCTAGTAGGTGGGCTGCTAGCATGAGGCCTACTGCTTCAGCCTTGTATACCATGTGTTCATCCTTGGTAAGAGTGTGTTTAACTCCCCATTGCCAAGCAAGCTCAGGCATTCCAACAAGTGGCCCACTGGCCTAGGGGTTTGGGTTGTTTCAGCCAGTGTCACTGTATCTTTCTGGGGTGCTGGAGTGGCAAGGGGTTTGTCTGTGGGATCTGCAAGAATGTTGAGAGGAGGATGAGGAAGATGAGGAAGGCTGAATGGTAGAGCAATGTCAGAGGAGACTGTTGCAGGTCTACATTTTAAACCCTATTCTAGCGCAATCTAGCGCTCGACTGCGCTCACGATTAGTAGCTTGAGGCTACACTTCACTAGGATCCATGGGACCACTAGTACCACTAGACGCTTGATGTGATCCAGTTACTACGTCCTGCGGTCTTATCTTATCAGCCTAGGCTAGTCCTACTGATCATGCGCGCTTCACGAGGTATTGTATACACTCGTTTACATCATTATAGAGTCTGTGATTGGATCTGCGATCCAATCTCGCACATATGCTCAGGGGATAATACCCCCTAACCATGATCGCATGTGCCGTGTGCATGTACTCACTTCCATTCCACATAGCCTCAATGGCCATGTGCATACTTCCATTCTACATGCGTTGCACGCATGTTATACCCTCCTCCATTCCTATTTATTAACCCTTGGACCATATCTTCCGATTTACTATTTAACATACAGACTATTAGTATATCTATTAGATCTACCGTACACAGGTGTACATAGAGTAGACGTATATAAAGCCAAAGGCACTAGCTGGACATCCTCCAGTCTAGTTCACCTTTGGAGTCTCCCCCAGAACTTCAAAGCGAGCCCATGGATCTACCCTAACCGGGATGATCCTCGACTCACAGCTTTATCTATGTGGGTTCACCCTAATTGGGACAACCCCTGTCACTTCACCACTCCTCTACCTCGACAGTAGATATGCTTCAAGCATGCCAGTAGGCCTAGTTATCTATGACTCAGGGGCTACGTCCGCCCCCTAGGTTTTGGGTTGTTTCAGAGACAATGGGCTTGGGTATGATTGGGCTCCTGAAACAACCCTAAGAGTACTAGGTTGCACTAGGAATCAGCGACTAAGAAAGTGGTACTTGAGTCGTATCTTAGAAGAGGGGAACTCTCCAAGAGGACTTGACTGGGGATACCAGGCAAGACCCTTGGGTTTATATAGACATTGGATTGTATGTACATGATGTGGTCATATCTACGATCTACTACTATATATAGACTAGGGTATAACCCAGGGTGCAGGGTGGCCATAGGGTTGAGGATCCATTGAATAGCCATAAGGCTGTGAGGCAGAGATTAATAGATAAGGTGAAATGGAAGCCATGGTGTTCGACATGCTGTGGCTGGAATGGAAGAGAGGCGTGCACAGCACAGAAATGAATAAGAAGCAAACCATGAGGTGAACTCTGTTCGTCTGGGTTTGAACTTTATAATATCGTACACAGAACCAAACAAGGGACTGTGGGTTTGGACGCATCGAGCATCTAATGATGGGGGTTCAGAGGTCAATAGCTGTAGGATGGGAATGTAGTGACTTGAGCATTGCCATTGGGCATTGCAAATGCTTATATAATAGGGGCAAAAAGTATACCCCTGTAACAGCTCCCATCTCTGGCAGATGGGGCATTGGTAAAGAGGGCAGGTGATGTGTCAATGTCCAAGATGATGGCAGTGGTAGCAGAATTCATGATACTTGAGGTGGGAGGAGGATAGTGGCAACACCCCTTCTGTCCCTGCCCAGTGGGCTTCTGCCCATTGTAGGGCTCTTTCTTCCTTGGTAGCAAGGGAGGAGGATGAGGCAGAGGATGTGGACAAAGTAGTGGAGATAGGTAAGTCATGTGCCCAAGTGAGGTCTCTGATGAATCATTCTACTTCAACTAGAAATTCTCCGAATTCAAGCTGGTAGGCTAGGATCAACAGAGCTTCATGTAGGTCTCCTTGAATATCTTTGAGTAGTTGAGCTAGGAGTGGAGAAGTTGACTGTGAGGGGATACATAGCTGAGTGATAAGAGGTCCAATCTGATTGGCCTGGAGAAATGCTTGATACAAGGCTAGGAATAGGGATCCCATGTCCAGGTATGCATCAATAGGGCTGGCCATCCTTGAGTTGGATAGATAGGCTCAAAGAGTCCAGATGTATTGTCTGTCTGGGAAGCCTATTCACATGTTATGGGCATAGGCAGGAAGGTCAACAGCAGGGACTTGGTAAGGATGAGGAAGTGGAGGAGGAGAATTCATTCTAGGGAGTTCTTCATTGGCCCAACCAGGGGTGGCTACAGCTGAATGGGGGTCAGAAGCAGTTGAAGGAGTGAGGGAAGAAATGGTAGACATAGTTGAAACAGTAGGTAGAGAAACACTACATAGGAAAAGAGGATCCTAGTCAGGAATATCAGAGCAAGGACACATGGAGAGAGGATGAAAATGGTGAGGTGTTTAATAGTGGTAGATGCAGTATTGAAGCTTGCAGAAGAGTGTTCAAGGTGGTGACTAGGGAGGATGTTGTATCATTGGCAGAACTTGGCTTGATACAGGGAGAGATTGATAGCTGTGAGGAGGCATTCAATGGTGATATCAATGGTTTCGATGCTAGGAGAAGAGCAAGGTTGGTGGGAGTTCATTGAGGGGGGAAGGTGGAGGGGTGTCATCTTTTGTATTCTCTTAGGAGTATTTACAAATGTTTGAGGTCCTTCCCTGAAACTCAGGAGTCTTCTTTGGCAGAATATCCTTTCCATCAGATCAGGAAGCATCAGTTGGTCAGTATTCCTTTATGTTTTATATCTGTTCAATCTTGTATTCTTCCTCTCCTTCTATAAGATCTGGGGGTAGAGCTGGAAAGTTTCATCCATGAATAGAGTTCTCATGATAGGGTGATAAGTATTGAAACTGGGATGGTCTGATAAAGCAACACACAGGAACAGCACAGAGGATTGGAAGGTAACCAGTAAGGAGGCTTACTTACTGGGTTAACTCTTAGAGCTGTTCAAGTATTTGATACTAGAGATCTTCCTAGTGTATTCCAGTAGAGGTAGAAGCTTGAGAGTCTCGCAATGAGATGAGTCTTATACCCCACTTGCTAGGGATCTTGAAGAGGTGTAGAAGATAAGGTGACCTTGGTAGGGTTGGTAGATTGTACTTGGGAGTACAGATGAAAGCCTAGAAGAGGCATGCCTACAGTACAGTAGCTAAACTGTCTGTCTTATATACTACTACCAGAGTTAGTTGAATCTCCAATTCAACTACTCACATGGACCAATTACTGTAAGTAGGTAGTCCAAGTATAGTAATAACCAACCAGTCATACCAGCTAATATCTAATTTGATATAGTGATCTATATGCTATAGGTTGGAAATAAGTAGTATATGATATAGAGATAAGAGAGGAATATGCCATTGGCTATGACATGCTATTGTGCCACTATGGCATGCTATGGCATGCTAGCATACAGACCATATGATGTCATATTGTTCTATGACATTCTATATGATGTAATGGAATGTTCTAGACTGATTATATGAGATATCACATAATCATCCTCTGGTCTAGATACATTACATGATGGGTTCCATGGTCACATGTGTATTATGTAACATTCCCAGTGTCACATGTAGTCACATGATATGTTTCCAGGATCACATGTGGTGTCATGTGATCTTTCCACAATCATGTGTGTGAAGAAGCTGTATATGATGGAATTCAACATCATCATATAGCTCAACTATAAGGTATGGATTAGAGATGAATCCTTATAGTTTCAGCACTCCCTGTGAATTAAGATGTCAGAATGACTTCTTGATTCATAACCTATCAATAGGGGAAAGATTTATAAATCTATCATTGACTTGGTGTCAGGATTGATGATGGTGAAGATATTCATGATGGGAATGAAATTATGTTGAGACATTTGTGGTTGTCTTCAAATTTCTGCCATGTAAGGTTCTTGGTGAACATATTTGCCACTTGAAGATCTGTGCATAGGTAAGACAACTTAATGTCTCCTTCCTGTACAACATCACAAATATAGTGATATTGGATGGCAATATGTTTTGTTTGACCTTTCTGAGCAGGGTTTGAAGCAAGGAAGATTGCACCTTGATTGTCCATGTATAGATCAAATGTTGGTAGTGTTATATGGAGCTCTGAGTAAAGAGAGTGGATCCATGATAGTTGTTTGGCTGTTTTTGTCATGCCCATATATTCAGCTTCTGTGGATGAAAGAGCAACTTTCTTCTGTCTCTGAGATAACTGTGAGGCAATTCCATCAGTGAAGAAGATGGAGTAGCCTGTAGTGGAGTGTCGTGTTTCTGTGTCACCAGCCCAGTCTGTATCACAATATACTAGGAAACCAGAGTTGGAATTGTCATTATACTTGAGGCAAAGATCCTTGGTTCCTTGAAGGTATCAGCATATGTAGAGGGAGCAATTTAGATGTTCTTGTGAGGGATTGGCTGAGAACTGTGACATTCAAATCACAGAATAGGCTAGATCTGGTCTTGTGCCAAGCATGATGTAAAGGAGTGATCCAATAACCAATTGATATTAGCTTTGGAGTAATGTGGTGGCAGTTGTTTCAGAAGGAGTAGGATTGTAGCCAGAAGGAAGTGGAGTGTGAGCTGATTTTGCTATATTGAGACTGAAACATTTGATGACCTTCTTTGCATAGGTACATTGATCAAGTATCAATGTTTGTTTCTTCCTGTCTTGAGTGATGTGCATTCCAAGATATTCCTTGGCTTCACCTAAGTCTCTTGATTCCCAGGTGTTCATGAATACTTTCTTCTTGAAGAGGACAAGCTTCTTGTTGTTCCCAATGAATAGTGCATCATCAACATAGATCACTAAGATGATTATGTTGGTCTTGTCTACATAAACATAGACTCCTGGATCTGAATAAGTTCTCTTGAATCCAAACTTTTCCAGTGTCTTGTGTAGAGCTTTGTGTCATTGGAGGGCTGCTTGCTTGAGCCTGTAGATTGCTCATTTGAGGTGACAAACTTTGTTTTCCTGGCCTTTTCAGATAAAACCTTCTGGTTGTTCCATGTAAATTTCTTTGTTGAGTTCTCCAAATAAGAATGCTTCATGCCATTCCTTTTGTTGATCTTTGGGTAGCCTCGCAATGTCCTTGAACTGGACTGCTACTCCAAAAGAGGGTGTGGCAGCTAGGATAAGGGCATTGATGGATTTGTTCATCATCATGGAGTATAGATTCTCCATATCCATGTCTTCCATATTTGTTGGTGTAGGTGGAACAGTTCCTGTTGGTGTTCATGAGTCCCCTTGTTGTAGTTCCCATTCTATTTTGACTGGATGTCAATCACCATAAGAATTATTGAGAATCATACACATCCTTTGTACATGTTGCAGTCATGGAGGAGCATAGGGGTTGTCTAGAGATAATTCTGGTCTCCTAACATGATGTCTGATTTCTTCAAATCATAATCTGAAACAACCTGAGAAGCATAAATGCTATAGGTTGCTCTAAACTTGATAGAGACTTATGAAAGGACTAGCTTATGTCCAACTGAAGCTTCTGAGGGGAAACTCCAAGTGAACTTAACTGGGGATTACCCAGTGTTCACTGGAGGCTTATATATTGTCTAGCAGTGTATGTACATGTTGTGATCAAATCTACAATCTACCCTAATGCAACTAGAGTCCTATGCAGACATAGCCCTGAAGGCAATGCTGGAACAGCCTCAAGGCTGTGGAAGAATGGAAGTGAACAGCCTTAGGGCATAGCCTGTGGCTGGAATGGAAGAGAAGTGCTACAGCCTCAAGGCTGTGAGTGGAAATGAAAAGAAGCATAAGCATAGCCATGCACAGCATGGAAATGAAAGGAAGTCTGTGCAGATGCAAACTCTGTTTGTGTGAGAGTGAATCTTATAAAAAGGTAAACATAGGTAAACATGGGAGATGCGGATCGCTGATCCGAGATAAGATAAGATAATAGATTAGATAACCAACCAAGGCATAGCTGACTGGTACTTGTGCTTGCAAGCCTAAGTGGCAGTAGAGGCCAATGACTGGCATTGGATGTCAAGTCCTGGTGAGCAGTTTAAGGATGTGCTTAGGTCAGGTGACTGTTAGGGGTTAAAATGGACCTGTAACAGAATCAAGGTGGTCCAGGTTTTTTCTCTCTGAGTGATCTAGGCACTGATGGATCTCTAGAGGGATTTGACCAATGTTGAAAGCAGGTTTGATCTCCAATTTCATCTACTCCCCATTGTCTTCTACCTTGTGTAGGAAGACTAGTGGTTCTTTGAATAGGGGGTGCAGTCCTCAATGGATGAGAGGGTGTTGAGTCCTCTTCATCAAAATCTATCTTGACTGAAGCTCATTTGCCTTCCTTCTTTGGAGATGAAGGAGCATAGGTTGTTGGCTTCTGGGAATGTCCTGTTCCTGTGAATTGAGAAGTTGGATGTTCTGTGGTGGATTTCTTAAATCCAGGAACTTGTTTGGAAAACAGATTGTCCAGTGGAAGTTGAAATGTTGGTATATCCCTGTATTGTGTAGACTGATCATCACCAGAATCACTTGAGGATGTATCACTCATTGATGATGATGAAGAGGTTCTAAAATCTTTATTCAAATCATAGTTGTCATGTGGCAGTACTTGTTACAGGGGTATACTTTTCGCCCCTATTATATAAGCGTTTGCAATGCCACACGACAACGCTCAAGTCACTACGTTCCCTCCTCCAAGGCTATTGACCTCTGAAGTGCCCATCACAACCATAGACGCCGGACGTCCCACGATTCTAAGTCCACATTCCCACAACCCAGTGTTTGGCCATGTGTATGATATTATAAAGTTCAAACCCAGATGAACAGAGTTCACCTCATGGTTTGCTTCTTTACTTCTTTTCATTTCTGTGCTATGCAGGGCTGTGCCATGCTGCACACTTAATCTCTGCTCACAGCCTCACGGCTGCCCGCTTCCATTTCACACTGCCTTGAAGGCAATGTACCCACAGCCCTATGGCTGTATGATAACCCAGTGCCCTGGAACGTTCCAGAACACTTTAACTATATACGGTAGTAGATTGCTAGATGCGACCACAACATGTACATACAGTAGAACTGTATATAAACCCAAGGGTCTTGCCTGGTATCCCCAGTCAAGTCCTCTTGGAGAGTTCCCCTCTTCTAAGATACGACTCAAGTACCATCTTCCTTAGTCGCTGCCTCCTAGTGCAACCTAGTATCTTTAGGGTTGTTTCAGTACTTCAATAGTGGCTGGTTTGTCTTGAATGTTCTTCTTGCAATAGGAATATATTTGTTCAATGAATGTGGTGGTGGATGATATGACAATTCTCCTTCTTGTCACACTCCAGAATCTGTATCTGAAACAACCCAAAAGACTAGCTAGGTTGCACTAGGAAAGCAGCAACTACTAGGAGTGAAGGAAGAGACTAGGAGTCATATCTTAGGAATGTCTTGTGAGGAACACTCCAAGAGGACTTGACTGGGGATACCAGGCAAGACCCTTGGGTTTATATACAGTTCTACTGTATGTACATGTCGTGGTCATATCTAACGATCTACTACTATATATAGACTAGGGTATAACCCAGGGCGCAGGGTGGCCGTAGGGTAGAGGGTCCATGGAGATAGGCGAACAGCCATAAGGCTGTGGAGCGGAGATTAATAGATAAGGTGAAATGGAAGAGAAGCGTGCACAGCACGGAAATGAATGAGAAGCAAACCATGAGGCGAACTATGTTCGGCTGGGTTTGAACCTTATAATAACGTACACATGACCAAACTGTGTGGCGTGGGAATGTGGACTTAGAATCGTGAGATGTCTGGCATCTAAGGGTTGTTGGGTGCCTAGAGGTCAATAGCCGTTGGTATGGGAACGTAGTGACTTGGGTGCTTAGATAATGGGGCGAAAAGTATACCCCTGTAACAGTATCCTCTGACTTCAGGTTCATATCCAACAAAGATCATTTCTTTGGCATGAGCACTCAGTTTGGATTGTCTGTCTTCCTTGGAAATGAAGACATAAGCTCAACATTCAAAGGTGCATAAGTACAAGAGATCTAGGCAACTGCATGGGTATGGCTTGTTGAAACTATAAGGATTCATCTCTAATCCATACCTTATAGTTGAGCTATATGATGATGGAGAATTTCATCATATACAGCTTCTTCACACACATGATTGTGGGAAGACCACTTGACACTACACATGATCCTGGGAACATATCATGTGACTACATGTGACCCTGGGAATGTTACATAACATACACGTGACCATGGAACCCATCACATGATACATCTAGACCAGAGGATGATTATGTAAACCATTACATAATCAGTCTAGAACATTCCATGACATCATATGGAATATCATAGAACAATATGACATCATATGGTCTGTGCACTAGCACGCCATATCATGCCATAGCACAGCTATAGCATGTCATAGCCAATGGCAGATAGAGCTCATATCTCTAGCCAATGGCATATTCCTCTCTTATCTCTATTTGATATACTACTTATCTCCAACCAATAGCATATAGACTGCTATATCAAATTAGATATTAGCTGGTATGACTGGTTGGTTATTACTATATCTGGACTACCTACTTACAGTAGCTGGTCTGTGTGAGTAGTTGAATTGGAGATTCAACTAACTCCACTAGTAGTATATAAACCCCACATACATTGCTACTTTACTCTAGGCAAGCCTCTAGGCACTCTTACACTTGTACTACCAAGTGAATACTACTGACTCTACCAGAGTCACACTATCTTCTATTACCTTTGAGACTCCTAGTCAAGGGATTAGCAAGCCTTCTCTTCAAGATACCTAGGCTGCTATATCATTTGGGATAAACACTAGAGAAGTCTCCAGTATCAAATATCTTGGACAGCTCAGAGTATTGTCACCCCAGTGAGTAAGCCTCCTCACTGGTTACTTCCATCCTCTGTTGCACTGTTCCTGTTGGGTGTTGCACATCAGACCTTCCCAATTCCGATATGGCTAACCCATGTGGGTCATGGGTATGGGTATGGGTATGGGTATGGGTGGGTATGGGTGTGGGTTGGCCTTTTGAATACCCATACCCACCTTGTATCCACACCCATGGGTATGGTGGGTATTTCACCTGTTTGTTTAACAGGCTATTAACTTGGCTGCTTTTAATCAAATATGTCCTTGCCCTGCTCCACCAAAATCATCTCAACTAGCCAACAAACTTAACTACTATCTGGCTTCTGATGTTGAACATGTCCTAGATCCACTCTCTTGGTGGTACAAGTGTTGCACAATATATCCACACCTATCTTGCATGGCATGCAATTATCTTACAATCCCCAGGAAGTCCTGTATTTTTGAGCACAATTGTATGATTGATGATCAATACAGCCACTTCTATTGACGTCGAACAGTTGTCTAGTTGTGCTGGCTAATTATACCTCATACACAGTCCCACCTGTCAAGTCAGTCTGCCTGAGCACTGATGTATTTAGGCCAGTGGAGTCTACTCAAGCTTATCAAGGATGAAGATGTGCTTGCCATCAGTGTTCTCACAGATGTCAAAGGTGTTGAGGAAGCATAAAGGGTGGGATAGTATAGTAGTCCTACCATCCATGTAGCTGTACATACATATGTTTGTTGTGCCAGTATGCTATAGTGACTTGAACCATGGGTAATCCATGGGTTTTTCATACCCACCTCATGGGTATGGGTATATTGGTGGGTATGGGTGTGGGTACAGGCCCAGATACCCCAGGGTATACCCATGATATTGCCTAAAGAGATCTGGTGGATTGCCATGCCATAGGTGAAATGGTGTCTGCCATTTAAGGCATTTCATGGGTTGACAATTATAAAGGTGAACTGCACATTCAAGTGCATCTTGCCAGAACACATTCAGTAAGCATGCTTGAAGACACATAGTGTTACAGGTCAATTTTAGTGCCATTCTAAAGCCCCTATACTCGGGTTAGACACCCCCAAGCAAGAGCTAAACGCTCTACTAAGGCTTGAAGCCTTAATCCAAGTTCCTAGACCTCTAGTGCCACTTAGATGTGCAAGCACATTCCAGTCACTAAGTCTACTATCTTATCTCGAAGATAAGATCAAGATCACGCTTATCAGCTGGACTGATTATCTTATCAGTCACATGATATTGATTATCATTGTTGACATTATAGAAGTTCAGGATGCACATGGCATTACTGATCTAGATCCGATCTCATCTGAACTTAGGGATCTGGAATCCCTCATGCTCCCCATGAGGCCACTGCCTCACCATGCCTTGAAGGCATGCATGATCTAGAGATCTGCCACACCATGTGTGAGCAGCAAGTATTTAATATGATAGGGGCTGTCCCCCTTTCTTCTATGCACACATGCATTGCATGCATGTTTTCCCTTCCATTCTTATTTATTAACTTCCATTCTCCATAGCCTTGAAGGCTATGACTATGCTTCCATTCTGAGGCTCTGCAACCTCATTGCAACCTCAAGGACTACTCCCTTATTTAGTTGTACATCTATAGATTAGATTACAACATATGTAAATAGATCTCTCCTATATATACCAGGGGTTCTAGCTGGGTTAAATTCCCAGTCTAGTCCACTTTGGATTTCCTTCCATAAGCTGGTTGGATACTTCCCCAGTCCCCACCAGTACTTAGGGCATAAGCTGCCCCCAAGTCAAGCAGGAGTTGTGTACTTAGGACACCCTTGCCTAGCAAGCTCAGGCATCCCAGCAAGCAGCCCATTAGCCTTGGGGTTTGGGTTGTTTCACATAGCATTTGCTTTCTCCATGATAGTGTGATTGAAGTGTTCAGCATGACCATTTTGTTGTGGAGTCCAAGGTGCAGAAGTTTGATGAGCAATACTGTGAGATGTGAGGAATGATTGGGTGTCTTTTCCCATATATTCTCCTCCTTGGTCCAAACATAGAGTGATAAGGGTATGTCCAGTTTGAGTCTCAGCCCAGTTGCAGAGACAAGTGAGAGCAGAAGTGGTATCAGACTTGTTGCATAGAAGAGCAACAGCCATGTAACTGGAATAGTCATCAATGAAAGTCATGAACCATCAATTTTGATTCCTGGAAAGAGTGGGAAGTTCACAAAGATCCATGTGAACTAGAGCAAGAGATTGTTCTGCTCTGGAACCAGAAGTGTCATATGGTTGATCATGATCTTTCCCAATGTGACATCCATGGCGTATTGGGTTGTGAGTAGGATAGGCAATCACTGGTACACCCTCGCATGATTGAAGATGTTAAAGTGCAAGTTTCAAGGGATGTCCTAGTCAATTATGCCATAGTTTGTAAGACATGTTGTCATAAAGGGAAGAAACAACTGCATGGTGTGAAGACTTGAACCAATGCAATGAGTTGTTCAGTGACTGTGATCAAGCTTGGATCATGAGTCATCCCTGTGAATCCCATAATTTCATTTCTGTGCAATCTGTTACAGACTTCCATCCACATGTGGTAAGTCTTGTAAGAGATAACAGATGGTGGGAGGTGAAAGGCACAAGCCAGACTTCCTGTAAAATAAAACTCATCATCCATGGCTGTCAGATGATAATGTGTCCAGGTCCAATCATCTTGAGTTCAGAACTGTTTGTGGTTCATGCAATACATTCATGATGTTTGAGGTGAATAAAATCCTCAAGGTATGGAGTAATATGATCAGTTGAGCCACTATTGACCATCCATAAGTCTTTGTGGAAATGATGTGATTGCACTTGATTGATAAGGTGGTCAGGGCAGTTAAAAGGAGCTAGCCCTGCCACAAAAGGAGAAGTTTGCATCTTGTTGATCTTCCTTGATTTCTTCATCATAGGAAAGATCTTCATCTTTGGAAACCTCTTGAATGGTCACCATTGGGACAGGTGAATATGTGTGTGAAGTCACTTGGGAGTGACAAAAGAGTGATAGTCCTGTGTCCCATTCTGTTCGCATGGTATTAAAGTCTTCTTCTTCTTCATAAAGCTCATGAGTGTGAGCTCATCCTTTGCCTTTGCCCTTGTTGAAGGTCTGACACATTCCAGAAGATTGTCTGCATTTAAGAGCAGCAGACTCAGTGGAATTACTGGAGGGTTTCTTGAATTTCCCTCCTGAAGTGTGTCCATGAAGAGACCAACAATGGTCTTTGGTGTGACCAGACTTCTTGCAGTGGTCACAGAAAGGACTAGTAGGAGCTTTCTGTATAACAGAAGCATGATGTACTTCTGGTTGTGGAGAAGAGGTAGTGGTGTACACCTGATGATGAGGGCATGAATGATGAGAGGGTCCACATTGAGTGGATTGTAGGTTGGCTTTGGCCATAACCTTGGTCATAAGTGCATCCATTTGAAATTGTGCAGCCAGTGTATTCTGAACGATAGAAAAGACCAAGTCCTTGTATGATCTTGGAAGGGCATTGAGGAAGATCATGGACTGAAGTTGGTCATTCAGAGTAATACCTGTGCATACAAGTTGTTGGACCTTATTCTGGAAGGTTGAAATTTGCATCCCAAGATCAGAATGATCTTTGATGTGGTGTCCAATAAGATCCTTAAATGTGGCAAATATTCTGGTGACACCAGAAGGAGCATAGAGTTTGGCAAGCTTGTTTCAGAATTGCCTAGCCAGAGAGTAGTATGCTGCTTGAGTGGCAGTGGCTGGTGTTACAACTCATCCTTTTTCTTCGCTTAGTCATCATTTCCCACGAACTCATTTCCTTTTCCAATTGCTGACCTCACCATTCCATAGTATTCCTTCACATTCCATTTGCTCAGTCAGCGATTGTTCTGTCACATTCCGTGACCTTCCATGTAGCATACCTTTTACAGTATATTTGTTACAGGGGTATACTTTTCACCCCTATTACATAAGCATTTGCAATGCCCAATGACAATGCTCAAGTTGCTACATTCCCATCTACACGGCTATTGGCCTCTAAGTGCCCGTCATTCCCTTAAGTGCTCAATGTGCTACAATTCTAAGTCCACATCCCCACACCCAGTGTTTGGTCATATGTACAATATTATAAAGTTCAAACCCAGACGAACAGAGTTCGCCTCATGGTTTGCTTCTTTACTTCTTTTCATTTCTGTGCTATGCAAGGCAGTGCCATGCTGTGCACTTAATCTCCACTCACAGCCTCATGGCTGTCCACTTCCATTCCACACTGCCTCGAAGGCAATGTACCCACAGCCCTATGGCTGTATGCCAACCCAGTGCCCTGGAACATTCCAGAACACTTTAGCTATATCAAGTAGTAGATCATTAGATACGACCACAACATGTACATACAGTAGAACTGTATATAAATCCAAGAGTCTTGCCTGGTATCCCCAGTCAAGTCCTCTTGGAGAGTTCCCCTCTTCTAAGATACGACTCAGTCCCCACCTCTTAGTCGCTGAGCCTAGTGCAACCTAGTATCCTTAGGGTTGTTTCAATATTCCCTTTCCAGATATTTGCTCATGTTTGGCACTCCTTAGGTATATATACCAGACTGCCCCAGTATATTCCCTAAGTAGTTTCTCCCTTCTACTCTCACCACCACTCAAGTACAACCCTACCAATCTACTGCTTTTCTCTCTTCTCTCTACTCGACCTTAAGTAACCCTTAAGTGTCATTCCTGTCCTAAGGCAAACCCTTGAGGACACTACCCATGATTGGGGCTCACCACCTAGCCATCATTACCTTGACCGAGCTCGACATTGTTGACCTTGTACTGAAGCCTAACATTGTTGGCTTCTACCTTGACCGAGCCTAGCCCTACTAGCCTCCTCCTTGATCGCCCCTAGCCTTGCTAGCAGCCTCCTTGTTGTTGCCTGACCCCCTCGGCCAACATCCTCACACACCCCCAGGTGACCCCTGAAGGGCTACTCCCAACCCTACCCAGGCCAGGCATAACAGCTGGAAGGTAGTCATCCAACATATGGGAATACATATTGCCTCAAACATAAAGTCCCAGGAATGCTTGTGCCTGGCAATCTTTACTGATCCATTGAAGATGTACATCAGCATTGGTTTGTTGAGCATAAGTCTCTGCTCTGGAGATAAGGTCCCACCATCATGCTATGGTGAGGACATTTTTCATAGATCATTTCCATTCTATATAATTCATAGGTCCAACTAGTTTCTTGAGTCCAGACTGAATGGAAGAGTCAATCTTAAAAGATGCTATTGATGATCATTGACATTATAAAGTCTGATGCAAAATCATAAGTAGATAATTGTGGACCATGTTTGAAAGTGGGCTTTGTTTGCTGTCTGTATGATCCCTGATCTCTTGCTGAAGAAGAGAAGCTTGAAGTATGTTCCCCTAAGCTAGCATTGCCAGTCAAATCATTATGAATAGAGTCTGCATGTTCACTTAGGATATGCAAGGCAGGTTCCTTGCTGTTGCCAGCGCTCTGTATTTCCAGAGCATTAGGTCATATCATTGACTGTAGCCTAACAGCTGTTTCTTGCATATTGGGTTCTCCATTTTTGGACTGTTCAAAGAAATCATCATGGGTGTTCAACAGAGGGATGGCAAGCTCTTCTTCATAAAAGTGAGAGGTCTCCATCTCATCTTTGTAGGTAAGGCCAGTTAAGTCCTCCTGCCCAAAGAGAGATGATGACCAGATTAAGTTTGGGTTTGATAATCCACATGGTTGTGGTAAGGTTCCCATTCGTCCATCCTGAGTTTCATAAGTATAAGAGAACCAGTTGAGTGAAATGTAAGGTGGGTTTCCTATAGTTTGCTGCACACAGATCTCATCTTTAATTTCACTGGAGGCTAAGTCCTCTGAGAGACAAGATTGTGGTCTTGATTCAGCAGACTCAACTTGATCTTCCAAATCCCACTTTCTTTCATTTGATAGAGAGAAATGGAGAATAGATTTCTATGGGATAAGAACAAATATGGTTCATACCAAACATTGCTAGAATGGCCAAGAAGAAAATAATCCAGAAAAGTAAAAGGTGAAGCAGATAAAAAAAGGTTCATGTACTCAGGGATGGGTTGTGTTGAGTCTGGCTTGATGAGAGATACATAGCAACCTCCTAACTCCACCAGCATTGGCCATAGGTACAGCATCTCCTGACTCAATTCTTCTATGTAAGTCAAGATGAAGCCCTTGTACCTCATGTAATGCTCTGACCTCTCCTCATACTGTTCTTCTCAGTGAGAATCTTGGCTGAGGAACTTCTTGAGCAGGTTCCTCCTCTGGGTCAGCCATGTTGTGTTTGTGGGTGGTGTTAAGGAGTTCAGCACAAATACACTCATTAGTCTCTTGAAGTTTGACTATTTCTTGATGAGTGTCAGCCAGTAACTCTTGGCAAGTCCATAAATCCTCATCCATGAGTTCTTGCTCCTGAGCTAACATGTGTGCTGATCTAGCCACAATGTTGTGTTGATCAACAATACAGCAATACCATGGGTTCCACTGGTGCCAGTCTGCTCTTCAAATTGCATCCATCCTTTCATTCCAAGTGTGCTGCATGGGAATGTCCCAAAAGAATGAATCTATACCTCCATCATGACAGGCTAGGATATAATGTCCTAGGTTGGGGGTGTAGATCCAGTCAGCATAAAATGTCAGCAGATAAAAGTTCAATGGGGTGTTGTATTCGATTTGTGTTTTGTAGGGATTGAGAACCCTGTTTGGAGTAAGACTGTGGAGGAAAAGGCAGTAGGCAGAGGATAACTGATCCACATGGTTGTAATTGATGATCTCCCATCCTTGGAAGTGTACCAACACCTGAGGAGTGGTGTGGTATGTGTCAGAGATGATGGGATGTCCAATCAATTCTAGAACTGAGCATAAAGATTCATTCTTGTAAACTGTAGCCCACACATGGTTGTAATGTTCATTCCTCCAGGGTTTGAACTGAAGCTGGTTCATCATGATGAATCGAGGAGATGCAATCCAGCATGTTCCTTCAATGAACTGCTGATATGTGAACTCAGGGCTTGGATATCCTCTCATCTGGGGTTGCTGGAGAGGAATCCTCATCTGCTGAATGAACTGTGGCACATGTAGAACTCAAAGTGGTTGTTCTTTGAATTCTGTTAGAAGTATCTCCAGACCTTGTCTGTGGTCAGAGAGGGGCTGTCAGTTGGGATAAGTGTGATAAGTGTTCTCCATTTGAATCTGCTTGATGGTGACTCATCCTTGGGCTTGTACATTCTGATTCTCATACAGGTCCTGGATGTTGCTGTCCACAAGGCCTAAGAGGGTGATGAGTTCCAGACCCACACTGAACATGAGGGTCCTCATCAGAGGAGTCTGTGGTCTGACCAGCAGGGATCAATCTTTGATCACAGGTAGTCAAGGTATCTCTACCTGAACAGGGTACTTGACCTGAGGTGCCTGCACCTCAGGAGTCATTTACTCAGGAGTCATCTCAATGCTAAGTCCCTGTGAACTGATTGTTGATTGTTGATCTTCGAGCTGCAGTGGCAACTCAGCTGGATATGGCCAAACCATAGGGTGAGGGTAAGATCCCTCTGGATGGAACAGCATTAGGGGTTGTGGAAGTTCTAAAGGGCTGTGATTGAAACAACCCAAACCCCAAGGCCAGTGGACCACTTTCTGGGATGCCTGAGCTTGCTAGGCAATGGGGAGTGACAAGTACACAACTCTGAGCTTGACTTGGGGGCAGCTTATGCCCTGAGTACTAGTGGGGACTGGGGAAGTATCCAAGCAGCTTATGCAAGGAAATCCAAAGTGAACTAGACTGGAGACACCAGCTAGAACCCTTGGGTATATATAGTGTCCACAGTATGTACATATGTTGTGATCTAATCTATAGATCTACAATAGATAAGGAAATAGTCCATGAGGTTGCAATGAGGTTGCAGAGCCTCAAAATGGAAGCATGGACATAGCCTTCAAGGCTATGTAGAATGGAAGTTTAATAAATAAGAATGGAAGAGAAAACATGCATGCAATGCATGTGTGCATAGGAGGGAGGGGTACAGCCCCTATCACATTAAATACTTGCTACCTATGTGTGGTGTGGCAGAATGGAAGATTGTGCATGCCATCAAGGCATGGTAAGGCAGTGGCCTCATGGGGAGCATGAGGGATACCAGATCCCTAAGATCAGATCAGATCAGATCTAGATCAGTGATGCCATGTGTATCCTGAACTCTATAATAATGTCAACAATGATAATCAATACCATGTGACTGATAATATAATCAGTCCTGCTGATAAGCTTGATTTTATCTTAAAGATAAGATAGTAGACTTGGTGACTGGGGTGTGCTTGCACATCTAAGTGGCACTAGAGGTCTAGGAACTTGAGTTAAGGCTTGAAGCCTTAGTAGGGCATCTAATCCTTGCTTAGGGGTATCTAACCCCACATATAGGGGCTTTAGAATGGCACTAAAAATGGACCTGTAACAGTGATATGAGATCATGGATGTCTTGATATAGCTGCTGCTGGATGTTGTCAGAGTTGTCATGACTGAAGATGATTGGTGGTCTACATGATCCACCAATAAATGCAGCAAAGATGGGGATAAATTCTCCATGTCTGTTAATATAGGATGGAGGAGTATCAGATCTTATATAAGAAGGAGGTGGAACTTCTTGTTCTTATTCTGAGAGGTCATGTGAGGAATGGAAAGGAGTTCTGAAGGATAAGACTGTTCCTCCAGATATCCAAGGGAGTGAATGGGGATCAAAGGTTGTAGGCCTAGGATCAAGGGTGCATGAATTGATGTAGGATGAGGCTCTAGTTGTTCTCATTGATCAGTCTGAAGTTAGGTCCAACCTGTCCCTTGATGTCTGTGTCTGCCCAACCAGAGTTGTCTGGGAGTCCCTGGAATCGTTTGAGGTTCCTGTGGTATTCCTCTGTGTTGTTTCTTGACCAGTAGGTTGGATCTGTCTCAAACTCTGGGTATTTGGGATAGTTCAGATTTCTGATCCAAGTGGAATGCAAGATGGTAAAGTAGAATGAGAAGATGTGGATGCAGAAGGATATTGTGATGGGAAGGCAGATATGAGATTGAAGAATGAGCTTAGTGGTGAAGTAGGCAAAGACAAGTGTCACAATGTAGATGGCTGTGGCCATGAGGGTAATGGACATCAACCATGAGAGCAACATTGATGGTTGTCTTGATGATGAGCTTTGTGTAGGTTTGCTCTTCTTCTTCTTCTTTGGAGTACAGGCCTACTCAAGGATTGACTGTGATGTCTGTGGCAGTTACCTCTATGGTAAGACTGTCCTCAAGATGGTGAGCAAGTGTTGAACCTCATTTACCTGAGGGGATGGGTAGAGCTTGTTGCTCACCCAGCAGGAGGTCTTTGAGAGGAAGGGTATCACAGAGATGTGTCACAGTTGTCACTTGACTCTGGGTCCTCAACTTGAAGTCATCAATGAATGTCAACAGGTCTTGGGTGACTATGAGTAGATAGGGTCCTGTGTTCAACTCTTCTGACTCGAGTAGTGTCTGATCCTCATTGAGAAAAGATGTCTGCATTAATGAGAATGATTCAATCATAGGATTCAGAGCGATGTATGAAGCCAATGGCTCAAGTCTGAGAGAAGAAGTGAAGAAGTAAAACTCAAGTGCATGATACTAAGGCCACACCAGCAAGGATCATAAGTGTCCTTAGATGGTGCATGATGGCACACATCAGGATCACCAGTGCTAGCACCAATTGTGAGCACAGAAGGTGTATTGAATCTCAGATAGAGCTCATGGTGGTTATTGTTATCTTCTTGATGAATATCAAGTGAGTAAGCTAAAGGACCAACCACAGATGTGGTTATTGTTCTCTGCTTGATATTGTCAAGTGATTGAGCAAGGTGACCAACCACCAGAAGAGTTAATCATCTATAACCTTTTGGCTAGACAGGGCTCATAACCTATCAGAACTGGAATGGTCCAATTGAAACAACCCTAAAGATACTAGGTTGCAAAGAGGGGAACTCTCCAAGAGGACTTGACTGGGGTTGACCAGCAAGTCTCTTGGGCTTATATAGACTTTGGGTTGTATGTACATGTTTACTACTAATCTAGATCTACTACTAAATAAGTACTAATGAGACATAGCCTTTGGGGCTGTGTGGAATGGAAGTAGAAGTGTACATAGCCATGAGGTTATGAAGAATGGAAGTACATAGCCTTGAGGCAGTGTACAATGGAAGCAAACAGCCATTAGGCTGTGAGGCAGAAATGAAGTGCACA
>JBBPLR010000344.1:0-22605 GCA_038089915.1 Sutorius australiensis | reverse complement strand
AGTGAACTCATTGCTATCATGTCCTCTGTCCTGACTAGATTGTGTAAGCTCCAATAATCTACACACAGAAGCCCAATAAGATAACCCACATAGTGGGTATGGGTATGGGTATGGGTATGGGCATCAAGAGGTCAGACCCATACCCATACCCACAGGTACCCATACCCATGTTAAACCCTATGAAGGTCTGAAGAGAAAGCTAGGGAAGCAAAGCAAGATGTATTGGAACAGAGATGACAGGAAGTAATTGAGGGGGATCAAGGAGAACTAGCTTAAGGCTACTGGGACAAGTATGCTAGCTTTAAGTAGTTTGAGACAAGGGAACTATAAAGGGAAGAGTGGTGACAAGGCTATGACAAGGCTAAGGCTGTGGAATGGAGATGAAGAAGAGAACTACTGTAGAAAGCGGTGTGATGGAAATGAAGATATGGATGCAATGGTAACTACATGGAGAGGTCAGATCACAAAGCTATGTTAGAGAATAGCTTTGGGAGGATAAGTCCAAAGGAAGAAAAGGTGGTAATTAGAGCAAAAGGGAAAAGCATCAGGGTAAATTGTAACACATGCTAACCTCATGACACAGTGATTATCTGCTTTTACCAAATACTTGCTTCATTTGCTACTGCCCTGCTCAATACATGTAGATCAAGTGGGCAGCATCCCTTTTATAGGTTGAGTTACCTAGGTGAAATTTCTTTCAACCCAAACAAGGGTACTCTTATAAGTAGAAATGACAGCCTCTCCCATGTTGGAGATAACCCATGGTGTGTGGATGGCCCGCCCTTTCTAGACACCTTTGCTGTTAGCCTGTCAACACAGGTTTTGAAACAACCCAAAACTTAGGGGGCGGATGTAGTCCCTGAGTCGTTATGGATAACTAGATCTATGCAGCATGCTTGCGCTTGGGCATGTCTACCGTCTAGGTAGAGGGGTGTCGTGGGATGATAGGGGTCGTCCTGGTTAGGGTGAACCCGCGTGGATGGAGACCGTGAGTCAAGGGTTGTCTTGGGATGAGTAGACCCATAGGCTCACCTAAAGCTTTGGGGAAGACTTCAAGGTGAACTAGACTAGAGGACATCCAGCTAGTCGCCTTGCTTTATATACCATCTACTCTATGTACACCCGTGTACGGTAGATCTAATAGATATACTAATAGTCCGTATGATAAATAGTAAATCGGAAGATATGGTCCAAGGGTTAATAAATAGGAATGAAAGAGGGTATAACATGTGTGCAACACATGTAGAATGGAAGTATGCACATAGCCATCAAGGCGATGTGGAATGGAAGTGAGTACATGTGCATAGCACATGCGATCGTGGCTAGGGGGTATTAGCCCCTGAGCATATGTGCGAGATTGGATCGCAGATCCAATCGTGAACTTTATAATAATGTAAATGAGTGTATACAATACCTCGTGAAGTGTGTATAATCGGTAGGGCTAGCCTAGACCAATAAGATAAGATCACAGGACATAGTAACTGGATCGCATCGAGCGTCTAGTGGTACTAGTGGTCTCATAGATCCTAGTAAAGTGTAGCATCAAGCTACTAGATGTGAGCACAGTCGAGCACTAGATTGCGCAAGAATAGGGGTTGAAATGTAAACCTGTAACAGGTTTTCTTGTGGTAACTAAGCACAAGCTCACTTCCTTTGGATAGACATGTATTGCCCTTGTTAGGAGCAACAGACTTTTAAAACCATGCCTTGGTGCTTCCCAGCAAAGCCCTGACCCTTCTTTACCCCCTGTGAGGCAATCCTAATCCCTATGTCTTGGGGGTGTCCAAGCCTAATGGGCAGTAATGTGAACAACTGCACTAAACTGTGACTTGGGGGCTAGCTTATGCCCAAAGTGCTAGTGAAATCTAGGAAAATATCTCCTTGGCTGTGTTACGGGGGTATACTTTTTGACCATATGTTCGTTTAGATAACGGTAGTCTTGGACCATTCGTTTCTTTCCATCCTTCTTTGGGACGAAGAAGACGGGGGAGGTCTGTTCTGATTTGGAGGGTCGGATATACCCTTTTCATAGTTGGTCGTCCACGAAGGTGGAGACTTCTTCCTGCTCCATGGGGGATAAGGGGATTAATCTACCCTTCTTGGGTTTGTACATTTCTTTTAGATCGATCGCGTGATCCCATGGCTTTCTAAGCGGGATTCGTTCCAATTCTTTCTTATGGAATACATCTATGAATTCGTGATATTGTTTCGGGACCAGCCCTTCAGCAGTTTCTTTTGGTTCAGATTCTACCGTCTTTGACTTTTTCTCCTCTAGGGTGCGGATTGTTTCGTAAACCTGATATTGGATGTCTTCTTCTTCCTTTTCAATGATTCGGAGGAAGAGGGCCTTGTCTTGCAGGGCATGACAGTGGTATGGGCATCGGTTTAATTTCACCGTGCCAGTTGACCAATTGATGTCGGGGTTGTGGTGCTTCAGCCATGAGTATCCTAGGATAAAGTCGTTCTTTTCTAGATCCGTGGCTTCCGCGGTGATTCGTTCCTGATGTCCCTTGAAATCTATAATAATGTCGGCTGCGTGCGTGATGCTGCCGGCTGAGTTTTTCATTCCATCTACATTGTAAACGGGGATAGGGTGTTTCAGTGGGGTAAGCAGAATCTTGTTCCGTTTTGCCCATGAGATGTCGATGAATACGGCATTCGCTCCACTATCTAGGAGTGCTTCTGCTGTGGTCCATGTCTTATCATCCTTATTTGGTGATATTTTTATTTTCATGTTGATTTCTCATGTAGGCCGCATGTTTCGGACGAAGATGTCGTGAGCTGGGTTTTTTGGGGGGGACGTAGTAGAGGAATTAAGCCCAGGTGTAACGTCCCTGGCGAGCTTCCTTTTGGAAGACCCCTCCAATGGTGAAAGAGAAGAATCTGAGTCTGTCGAAAAGTCAGAGGAGTCAGTGTCCGATTCTACATTTGAATCCATATCGTAAATGTCCATAGTAGATAGAATACTAAACCTGTTTGGGGGCGTTGCCTTTGGAGACCCAGTACTCTGCAGGCTTAGGCTTTTCCCAATTTGAAATAGTCCGCAGCTTCCTGCTTTGTCATCTTGGCGATCTTTGCTCGCCAGTCTGTGCTATCCTCCTTTCCAGAGGAGGATTCTTGTGCCTTTCATAATAGTTTTCTGACTTTTCAGTCGATAGCTTCTTTAATCTCCGGGGAGATTACTTCATCATCTGAGTCGGTGTTTGCCACCCAGGTCTTCCTTGCAGGGCCTTTGCCCTTCTTGTCCGCTCATTTACACGAGGGTTTGTGATCGCTGCTGAGGAAGTTACAATTGGGGCAGGCGATCTTTGGCATTTTGCAGTCGCGGGCAGTATGCCCCGAGCCTTTGCAATTGTAGCATTTCATGGTGCTACCCCCTTTCCTTTCCTGGACCGTGTCTATGTTCACCGTGTCCAGATTGTGCTTGGCTTTCCAATTGTTGTTGGTTTGGTCCCGCCAGACTCGGGTCTTTCCATTGAGGAAGTCGACGAGCTCGAGGTTGTTTCCGACTTCTTGAGCGTTTGTGAGGAATTGATCGAGATCGTCGGTGAATTTTCCGAGAAGGCCCATATCTCGGACTATTTCTTTTTGGAGGGCCTTGGTGTGGAGGAGGTGTATGGCGTGTTTGGGGTCCACCCCCGATCTCTCGTATTTTGGTTGCCATTTAACGAGGAAGTCATCTATCCTCATTCATCCTTGTTCTAGGTCCTCCAGCTTCTTTGTGTTCCAGACGTTTTGATTAGAAGTCTGGAAAAGGGACTGGAGTTCGGCTTCTAGGGCCGGCCAGGAATATCCCCTTTGAGGGCTATATAGCCACCCTAGGCATACTTGTGCGAAGTTCCCGGCCTTTTCCCCTTTTAGCTGGGAGAGAACTGCGGCGACCGCTCTTGGCGACCCCGGTGGTATGGTGGTGGAATTAATGTTGAGCCATCCTTGCATTCGTGCCCACCATTCTTTGAATTTTGCATATGACCCGTCATAATGTCCTGGGTCAGCGAATATTTCTACCTTTGTGGAGGAAGGGAGACTTGTACTGGCTGTGCCAGGCCTGGTGGAAGAGCCTGCAGGTGGTTGTACTGGAGGTGGTGTGTTCTCTAGCTGGGCGACTCGCGCTGCCAGCTTTCTCATGTCATTTTTGGCCTCAGTGAGGCGATCCGTTGCCCGGTTGGCCCTATCTGTGGCCGTGGCGGTGTCCTGTATGGCTTGCTTTGTTTGTACCTCTAGTCGTGAAGCGTAGTCAATTGTTTGTGCTAGGGTTTCTTTTATCGCCCTGCAGCGGTCTTCCCAATCAAGGGTATTGTCGTCAAAGGTTTCGGTCCAGTGACGGGTAGACATGGTTATGTATTAGAGATAGTTGATGAGATGGTAACAGAGTTCTCCATTTGTGAGATCTACAACCAGGATAAGCTCTACCAGGTGACCTAAGTGGTATAAAACTATTTCTTCCGGTACTTCTCCGGCGTCTTGATCTTGGTGCGATCCCTCAAGTCGTAGGGGCTCGTTCATTGGGTAATACGTATCCGGCTCTGTCAGCTCGGGTGCACTAGGTCTCTGTGCTCTCTCCTCACTTCTCCTAGTTGCCAACCAGCATTCCTTATCTCTCGAGGTAATTCTTCTAACCTCTCTTCTAAGGCCCGGTCTTGTTGTTGGTGGTGATGGTGGAAATCCCGCAGGTAGTTCTCGATTTGTTCTTGTGGGACGTAGGCATCTGGTGTCCCTGAGTATGAGGGGAGGTCATTGGGGTTGGGTGTCAGTTCTCTCATGCTGCGGAGTTCCGAGATCTGATTGTAAAAGTCGGTTGCGCCTGATAAGGCATGCACACGACCGCTTGAGTGAGGCGAAGACTCGCTTAGAGCTCGCAAGAAAACCTGTGTTGCAGGTCTGTAGATGGGTCGGTGAAGGGGGCTATCCACATGCTCTGGATTATCTCCCATGCTGGAGATGCTATTGCTCAGGCTTATGTGAGTACCCTGGTTTGGGTCAAATAAGACCTCGTCCGGGTAAGAGGATCTGTAAAGGGGGTGTTGTCCACTACTTCTATTAGGCGGTGAGTAGGGGAGCGGAGCGAGCGTTCGGTGGAAGCGGATAACCACTAAAGGCACGAGATTAGCCTAGTGGTGATCCTGTAGAGAGACGTTCACCCACTAGCGTTCATGTGCTAGAGGGGGTGAAGATAAGTGCAAGGTAGTAAAGTAGTCAAGTCATAATGAAACAACCCTAAAGATACTAGGTTGCACTAGGAGACAGCGACTAAGGGGAGCGGTACTTGAGTCGTATCTTAGAAGAGGAACTCTCCAAGAGGACTTGACTGGGGTTGTCCAGCAAGTCCCTTGGGTCTTTTATACAGTTCTACTGTATGTACATGTGTGGGTTGTATCTAACAATCTACTACTATATATAGACTAGGGGTGTAACCCAGGGCGCAGGGTGGCTGTAGGGTTGAGGGCGTAACATAGCCATAAGGCTGTGGGGCGGAGATTAATAGATAAGGTGATATGGAAACCATGGTGTACGACACTGTGTGGCTGGAATGGAAGAGAAGTGTGCACAGTACGGAGATGAACGAGAAGCAAACCATGAGGTGAACTCTGTTCGTCTGGGTTCGAACTTTATAGTAACGTACACAGAACCAAACAAGGGACTGTGGGAAAAGGGACTTGGTGGTTTTGACGCATCGAGCATTTAATGACGGGCGCTTAGAGGTCAATAGCCGTAGGACGGGAATTTAGTGACTTGAGCATTGCCATTGGGCATTGCAAATGCTTATATAATAGGGGCAAAAAGTATACCCCTGTAACAGGCTGCTTATGCTGGAGAAATCAGAAGAGAACTAGACTGGGGACATCAGCTAGAACCCTTGGGTATATATGGTATCCACAGTCAATGTATACATGTTGTGATCTAATCTATAGATCTACAATAGATAAGGAAATAGTCCATGAGGTTACCATGAGTATGGCATAGCCTCAGAATGGAAGTGTAACATGTGGTCAACACATGTAGAATGGAAGTTAATAAATAGATATGAAAAACATGCATGCAATGCATGTGTGCATAGAAGCAAGGGTATAGTCCCTGTGATATTAAATACTTGCTGCCTACATGAGGTGTGGCAGATCTACAGATGGTACATGCCTTCAAGGCATATTGAGGCAGTGGCCTCATGGTAGACATGTAGATGCCAGATCACCTAGATCAGATCAGATCAGATCAAAATCAAGTGATGCCATGTGCATTCTGAACTCTTAGGCTCTTGCCATAATTGACATGACTTACTGAGATCACCTGGCAGGGTACAGAGGATGCTTGTATGGGGAGATAGTCCATCACAACAGCAAAGAGTGTTGGGAACACCATGCATTTCATCTATAGAATGTTAGGATCATATGATGTATACTATGAACTATACTTGAATGATCCACCTCCCAGAATTTGAGTGAATCCATATCTCCATCCTACAAGTTTTCACTGATGTAGGACTGATATTCTTCCTCGACTGTTTGCAAACTGACCTATTAAGTACCTCTAATCCCCATATCTTTGATGCTGAACTGAGTTGCAAGAGAGTTGATCATATAGGTATGGGCCTGTCTTTACAACTGTAAGGATTGTGGAAGTTTTCTATGATAACATTGCATCTAAAAATGGTGAATGTGCACTGCAGGGTCTCAGTGAATGTTAAGCACAACAATCTACTACTTTAAGGACAATTTCTTCAGCTGATTTGATATATGCATTATTCCAGAAGTTCTTGATCCATGACATATGGATAGCAGAGTCAACCACTGTTATTAGTCTATGTTAATTTAGTCAGTGAATGGAAAGTAAAAATGAATGCATCACAATAATGTAAGCCTGCATGTTATCCATGTGCTGGTAGTACTTTGTTGCCCACTCAAGGCCAATATCAATCCATGGGGTAAGGTGAGGATGTGTTGATGTGAGCAACTCCCAGGTAGACATGAACAGTTCAAAACATGGAATGGCACTGCTGAGATATGGTAAAGACTTGCTTGACATACACTGTTGAACCTTGTGAGGGATCTGTCATTGATCAGTGATTTGTGGTATAATGGATGTATGTGGCCATGTTGTGTGTACCTGAAGAATGTGCTCAAAATCCTCAAGGACCAGCCATTTCATCCTGGACAGGGCATGCTTCACAATGTAGAGAGCTACAACTCTCTAGGTTTGTATCCTTGATTTTCAGAGCATTCCTCAAGCATCCATCTATAGTCCTAAGTCCCCCCAAGGAATATCTGAGCAGTCCTATGCAATTGGTATATGTCCAGATCCCTTTTAGACTATTTCCATTAATTCAGTCACTCTGGATTCCACCTGAACATCTTCCAGATGATTTTCTAAGCTTTGGACTTGTTATTTTCACTTCAGTTCACTTAGGATTACTACCTTTCATCCTTTGGGGACATTCCTATGTACTTTGGCACCTATTTTTACTACTTTACATGTGCTACATTGTTTCTATAGATACAGTCTTCAGCATACCTGATCTATAAAAGCTGTAGGATGGCTAGTCTTGGGAATATCTGTCTTCTGTCTCACATAAAAACACTCAATTTTCATTCACAAGTCTTCCAACCTCATCTTCACTTGGATTAAATTATTATCCAGACCTCTTTGCTCTACTACTTCACATTCTGAACTTAGTCTGATCTGGAATATTGCTTTTTCACCTTAGAACACTTCTGGTCACTGTCTTTGACAAGATTTGCCTCCAGACATATTGTCCTACTGTAGCAAACCCTCAACACACAACCTTACCTTCTAAACCCCTAGGAACAAACCTATCTTGCACCCACCTGGCTTTTTATTTCTACAACTGGAGCCCACCATGAGAGGTTCTTCAAGGTTGTCAAGAAGGACACTTTGACCCACTCTGCAACATCTTGATATCAAAATTCTCCTTGTAGAGTTCCACAATCTCTCTATCTCTGACAATTTTGAGTTCCTGATCCAGGTGACTCCAGAATGCATACATCACAACCAACTCCTTTCAGATCTCTCTTCCAATGTCATTATCAACTCATCACAAGTTCCTGGTGGTTTTATCACATCTACACCTGTCAGAACCCCTGGTTTTCTTAGGAATCAGTCACTGGACCTCAGATCACTTTCTTCTTTAATGCCAATAGTTTCACCTGAGGTCAGGAGTTCTAGGGGGCAGCTTTCTTTCGTTGAAGAAGGATCTCCAAGATTGTCATCCAAACCTTTGGAAAGTATCCTCCTTTCAGAATCCTTCTCCTGTATCCAAACCAGATTTGGACTCTTCTATTCAGACCCTTATCACTAACCACTCACAGAATCAGAATAATGCAATGGCTAACCAGCATATATTCCATATCCCTCTTAGGAGCACATTTAATGTTCTGAAGTTTGATGGCAAAACTCCATCTTAGCTACCCCAGTACTTTGAAGACAGAGCAGATCTGCAATCAAGCTGGATTAGACAATGCTGGTACTATTAAAGCTGTTATCAAATATGTGGATCTCAATGAAGCCAAAGTTTGGAAAACCTTGCCAAAAGCTAGTGCTATGCTTCCAGATTGGAATAATTTCCTGGATGCAGTTATAGCGGTTTTCAAAAGTTAGTGGAATTTGACCAAACTGTTTGCATTTTTTGGCTGTCATGTGTCATCACATGTTCAGGACCCCGAATGTAACCTAGCTATGTATTGGTACTACTAGTGGCTCTTTTGCTCATCACCATGCTGTCGCCAACCCAAACACCAGAACCTGAGGAGAACTCAGAAATTGAACAGGTATTCTCTGTGTCACTGATTGTCTATTCCAAGTCCAAGAAAATACTTCGAGGTAAACCTACCTCAAAGGAAGAGAAGACAATGAAAATGAAGGAACTTTCATTCGCCATCAAGTCCTCGAACTATACCGAATTTTTGCAGAGTATGCTTGAAAAGCATGGTCAGGATGACTACGAGGTCACTGTGAAGAAACACTATCCATTTAGATACACTTTACCAAAGATAAAAGGGTAGGCTTTTATTTATTCATTACACAACTCAGACTCACCGCAACAAATGCAGACAACGTGTTGCAGATGTGAATGATGTTGATAACATTGCCAACTACAAGGAAATGGTGATGAAAATCAATGAAAGCAAGCCCATGGCTGTCAAAATCCTCATCAACATGCTAGACATTCAGAAATTGCCCTGAGCACATTCTAGTTCCGAGGATACAGCCTCAGAAACATCTCCCAAAGCCGTTTGTATATTTTTTATTCATGATATATGAAACTAACTGTTGTCTAGGGTAAATCTAGTACTACGAAAGCCAACTGGGATAGCTGCTTGGGTCAGTGGAATATCATGCTTCAGCAAAAGTACAAAAATGAGCATGACAATGGATTCACATACATCAGACCCTTAGGACCTATGCCTCTAATGGGACTGATGATCCTTGATTGGGCTTGTGTGCTTGAGGCTGGTCAAGCTACCCTACACATCCCACTCAACATCGACTCATTCAATCCTGCAAATAAAGCCTCGATCATTCATGCAAAGAGACTGCAACCACCACCACCACCATTGAAACAACCAAAGAAGCATAAATGCTATAGGTTGCTCTAAGGCTTGAAAAGAGTAGATAGTATTACAATTCGCTCCCTTTTTCTCTTCTTACATAACTTGTTCCCATGAACTCATTTCCTTTTCCAACTGCTGACATAATCATTCCATGATATTCTGCTTCATTCCATTTGCTCAGTCAGCTGTTGTTCTGTCACATTCCGTGACACTCCATGTAGCTACCATTTTAGGAATACTGCCTTTTACAGTATTTACCTTTGTTTGGTCCCCTTAGGTATATATACCCGGCTTGCCCATGTATATTCCCTAAGTAGTTTCTCCCTTCTACTCTCACTACCACTCGAGCACAATACCACCTTTACCGCTTTTCTCTCGAACCTCCCGCTCAACCTTAAGTAACCCTTAAGTGTCTCACCTAGAACTCAACCTATGCTCCCTCATAGTGTTGTTACCTTGACCAGGTTTGAGACTGTCATCTCAACCCTTGACCCTAACTAAGGCTTGAGCTTGTTACTCTCGCCTTCTTCCTCAATGTCAGACCGCCTGTCTGTCTTCTCAAACCCCTGAAGGGCTACACCCGATCCTACCCAGACCAGGTGTAACAGATAGGACTAGCTTATGTCCAACTGAAGCTTCTAGGGGAAGACTCCAAGTGAACTTAACTGGGGATTACCCAGCATTCACTGGAGGGTTTATATACTTGGGCATAATGTGTGTACATGTTGTGACTGAATCTATGATCTACTATATATAGACTAATTGTCCTATGCAGACATAGCCCCGAGGGCAATGCTGGACTGCCTCAAGGCAGTGGAGAATGGAAATGTACAGCCATGGGGCGTAGCCTGTTGCAGGTCTACATTTTAACCCCTATTCTTGCGCAATCTAGCACTTGACTGTGCTCATGATTAGTAGCTTGAGGCTACACTTGACTAGGATCTATGGGACCACTAGTACCACTAGACGCTTGATGCGATCCAGTTGCTATGTCCTGCAATCTTATCTTATCAGCCTAGGCTAGCCCTGCTGATCATGCACACTTCACGAGGTATTGTATATGCTCGTTTACATTATAGAGTTCACGATTGGATCTGCAATGTAGAGAGCCATTGCTCTCTATATTCATAAACCCCTATTTTCTAGTGTTCTAGGTATTCCGAGAATGTCCGGTGTCCAGTTCCCTCTGTTCTGAAGTGATCCTATACTTTTCTGGACTTCAAAACACTTTATCCGCTCCAGATATCACTTATCCGCTCCGGAAAACCTTCATTTCAATCCAGAATATGTCTATTTCATTTCAGATTTACCTTATCTTGTTTGTGCATATGCATTTGTACTTATCATTGACATCTGGAACACTTTCCGGTGTGTTTAGGCACGTACCACATGTACCTGTCACTTTCTTGGTTACAATCTTGGGTATACCCAGACTATAAATTCTGTACTGGTACTTCCAGAACAAGGAATCGAATCATCCGTGCGCTCTTCCCTATCATTTCTGAGTCCCTTCGCATCAGCAGAGTCATCCTCCAGACCTTATTCTCATCCAGAATATAATTTCCTCCTCCTAGTCCGGAATTTTGGTTTTCTGCCATCCTCTTCTTCCTAGTCCTCCGGACCTCTTTCCAGCGCTGCAGGCAGTCTCAGCAAACCCTTTTCATCACCCAACCTTACCCTCAGAACCCTGTTATGGGTCCATTTAAACCCCTAACAGTCACCTGACCTCGACGGTCACATGACCTAAGCACATCGATAAACTGCAGCCTAGGACTAGAAGTCCTACCTCAACCACAGGCCTACACGCCACTTAGACTTGCAAGCACAAGTACCAGTCATCTAGTCTGCCCTGGTTGAACCTTATCTTATCTTATCTCGGATCAGTGATCCGATCCCCTATGTTTACACATGTTTACCTTTTTATAGAGTTAGAACCCAGCAACACACGGTTGCCTCATGCACAGTCTTCCTTTCATTTCCATGCTGTGCATGGCTATGCTTACACTTCTTTTCATTTCCGCTCACAGCCTTGAGGCTGTAGCGCTTCCCTTCCATTCCACACTGCCTTGAGGCAGTCCAGCATTGCCCATGGGGCTATGTCTGCATAGGACACTTAGTCTATATATAGTAGATCATAGATTCGATCACAACATGTACACACATTATGCACATGATATATAAACCCTCCAGTGAACGCTGGGTAATCCCCAGTTAAGTTCACTTGGAGTCTTCCCACAGAAGCTTCAGTTGGACATAAGATAGTCCTTTCTTCACTACTCAAGTACTAGAGCAACCTATAGCGCTAGCGCTTCTCTGGTTGTTTCAAACCCCAGGGACGAACATACTCGCCCTACCTCACACCCACCTAATCTTTATCACCCACAGCGATCCAATCTTGCACATATGCTCAGGGGCTAATACCCCCTAACCATGATCGCATGCGCTGTGCGCATGTACTCACTTCCATTCCACATAGCCTCAATGGCCATGTGCATACTTCCATTCTACATGCACTACATGCATGTTATACCCTCTTCCATTCCTATTTATTAACCCTTGGACCATATCTTCTGATTTACTATTTAACATACAAGATACTAGTATATCTATTAGATCTACCATACATGGGTGTACATAGAGTAGATGTATATAAAGCCAAAGGCACTAGCTGGACGTCCTCCAGTCTAGTTCACCTTTGGAGTCTTCCCCAGAACTTCAAAGCAAGCCTATGGATCCACCCTAACCAGGACGATCCTTGACTCACGGCTTTATCTAAGCAGGTTCATCCTAACCGGGACGACCCCTATCACTTCACAACTCCTCTACCTTGACGGTAGATATGCTTCAAGCACGCCAGTAGATCTAGTTATCTACGACTCAGGGGCTACGTCCGCTCCCTAGGTTTTGGGTTGTTTCATAGCCCGCTGTGGCTGGAATGGAAGAGAAGCACTACAGCCTCAAGGCTGTGAGTGGAAATGAAAAAAGGCATAGGCATAGCCATGCACAGCACAGAAATGAAGAGAAGTCTGTTCATGAGGCAACCATGTGTTGCTGAGTTCTAACTCTATAAAAAGGTAAACATGTGTAAACATAGGAGGGTTGGATCATAGATCTGAGATAAGATAAGATAGGCCAACAGGGACATAGCTGACTGGTACTTGTGCTTGCAAGTCTAAGTGGTGGTAGAGGTCACGGGTTGGCTTTAGACTTCAAGTCCTTGAGTGCAGTTTATTGACATGCTTAGGTCATGTGACCATCAAGGTCAAGTGACTGTTAGGGGTTAACATGGGCCCGTAACACTATCCCCCCTTTAGGATTGAACTCAGGGTGATCAAAGGTATGGGTTAAATAGGAAGGTGTCTTTGGTGAAGACGATGGTCATGGAGTTCACGGCTCTAGGGTTCCATATGTGGAATTCCTGTATTGCATCTTGGCAGTTTGAGAGATTCTCTTTGGGTTCCCAGGTTCTATCCTCTTCGGAGTAACCTTGCCAGTGAACTAGATATTCCAACTTCCGGTGTCAGAGGCATGAGTCAGTGATGTAATCTACTTCATAGATTTCATCCTGATCTTCTGTTATGTGTATCAGGCCAGGCCAGTTAAGGGGTTGGTTGGGCAGTGTCTCCACATGAGGCTTTACCTGTGAGATATTCATGACTGGGTGAATTTTCATGATTTTTGGGAGTCATAGGTGAACCACATTAGGTCCAACCATCTCCTCTATGGGGAAGGGGCCTAGCCACCTTTTCATAAGTTTCTTGCTTTGGCGTGTCAAGCACAGGTTGTCTGTGGCAAGCCACACTTTATCTCTGGGTTTGTATGTAGGTGCCAGTGACCTGTGTTTATCCACTTGGATCTTCATTCGATCCTGTGCCTTCTTTAAGTTATTTTTAGTTTCTTTTTGTTACGGGAACATGTGGAGTACAATGACAGGCACCTTGTGCCGAGGATCCATGGGATCTTTTCATTTTTCTTATGCAAGTTTATTTAACTCTTGCACCTGATCGTGAGAGTATCTCATCTAATCTCGGATCTGATCTCATCGATCTTATCCCTGATCGGATCTGATCTCCTCATCTAGATCTTGATCTTGCATCTTGATCTACGGACATTACTTACATGCGGCCTGGCTTCTCATCCATTCTAACCACCACCGCCTCCTATCTCACATTCATCCCCGCTGACTTCCCTTCCATTCCGCCACACCCTCATGGTGCTCAGTCAGCGTAGCCTTTATTTAGCAGTAGCTACGTCATCCCCTTAGCCCTAGCACTGCATGTCATTAGTATAAGTACTTCGACTACAGGACCTTAAGTCCTTAGTCCTTTTATTCTTACTTCTTCACCATCATTTGCATATGCTGCAACTGAAGTCGAGTGGTCCGCACAATGAGTGCTTAAACCCACTATCAGGCATCTCACGCCTCTTATGAGAGATCAAGTCACGCTGTCTCCCTTAGGTTCCTCGCCGTCACCTATCCCGGTTGCCGTCACTCCCCCTTACAGTCAACGCGCCCATATGCTTCGCCTGTTTCACTTTTAAGGTTTGATGCATCACATCTGCAAAGTCATCGGCAGCTGGTGCTTTGGACAAATGTGGTTCAATTCCCATGCGTGAAGCATAGGACCATGTGACCTCAAAAGGGGTTTTCTTAGAAGATGCTGAGATCTTCGAGTTATAGGAGAATTGAGTGATGGGAAGCCATGATGCCCATGTAGTCTGGCGTTCATTACAATATAATCAGAGATACTGCTGGAGATACTGATTCATGTGTTCTGTCTGGCCATTGGTCTGTGGATGGTGTGCAGATGATAATTTAGACATGATGTCTAGCCTTGCAGTTAGGTCTTGGAAGACTTGAGAGGCGAACTGTGGGCCTCGATCAGATATTATAGTGCATGGGAGTCTGTGCACTTTCCATACATTATGCAAGAAGAGTTTGGCCATTTCTAATGCTGTAACTGTCTTGTTGCATGGGGTGAAGGATGCTTCTTTTGAGAAGCAGTCAACAACTACCATAACAGAGTCATATCCTGATGATGTGGGTAGGTTGGTGATGAAATCGATGCTAATGTCCTGCCAGGGACCATCGGAAATAGGAAGGGGTCAGAGTTCTCCTTGTGGAGACCGATTGGAGCCCTTCATGCATGCGCATTTGTCACATCTAGTGACATAGTCTTTTGCATATTTTGCCATGCCTGGCCAATAATAGTGTTGTTTGAGAAGTTCTAGGGTCTTCTCGTACCCAGGATGTCCTGAAACAGGGACATCATGACATAATTTGAGGATGTCTGCATGAAGATCATCATCATTTGGAACAAAGATCCTGTCTTGGTATCGGATAAGACCATTGTCTATCCTAAAGTGGTCATTTCCATCTACAACATTGTTGACTGCTGATTTGCTCATCAGGGTGGTGGCATTCTTGGAGTATTTTATCCCCATCATCCTGTATCTCTAACGCTGGTACTGCGTGGATATGTCCAGGATCTATAAGCGTGATTCCTTGATTGTCAGTATCAATACCAATTGTGTGATCCGCTCTGCAGCTAAGGGCATCCGCCTTTGTGTTGGTGGTGCCTGCTTTATACATAAATAGGTAGTTGAATTGGGAGAGGTATTGGGCCCATTGGGCTTGTCTCCAATTCAGATCTTGTGATTTCATGAAGTAAGCGAGGTTCACATGGTCTGACCACACTTCGAACTTGTGTTTCACTCCTTCTGGATGGTGGCGCCAAATTTCCAGGGCACGGATGATGGCTAGCATTTCCTTGTCACAGACAGGGTAATTGTGTTCGGCCGGGGACATGGAGTGGGATGCATAGGCCACTGGGTGTCATTTGTCATCCTTGTGCATAGATAGGACAGCTCCAGTTGCATAATCCAAAGCGTTGGTTTCTAGATGGAATTGACAGTCCATATCCAGGTATTCTAGGATTGGTGCTGTCGTAAAGAGGTGCTTAAGTGTGTCAAATGCTTCTTGTTGTTCCTTTTCCCAGGAAAAGGGTTTGTCTTTCTTGAGAAGGTCATTCAAGGGGCATGCAATCCCCAAGTAACCATTTATGAACCTTCAATAGAAGTTTGCCAATCCGAGGAAGGATCGGACTTGCTTGAGGGTTGTGGAAGCAGGCCATTCTAGGATGGCTTTGACTTTCCCATCATCCATGTGGATTCCGTCTTTTCCTACAATCATACCGAGGAATTCAACTTCTTCCATGTGTTACAACTATTGTTGACCCCTGTCTTTTTCCTTGTTGAACTCGTTGACCTCCTCATCCTTGAGGCTCTCATCTTCATCTCTCTCCTCACTCTCATCCAGTACTACACTGGACAGTCCTCCTTGACTCCTCCTCCAGACCCACCTTGTTGTCCTCGTCGTCAGAACCCCTCACCCGAGACACCTCCTGGACCTCCCACATGACCTCTCACCTGACATCTCATGTGATCTCTCACCTGACCTCTCACGTGACCTATCACTTGACCTTCCATGTGACTCCTCATCATCTGACCTCACATGTGAACCCTTGCCACCTCGACCCCTTGTCACCTCGACCCCTTGTCACCTTGGCCCCTCGGCCCCTTGTCACCTCAGCTCCTCGTCACCACCATTCCTTGTCCCCATACTCCTGATCCTATGCTGCTCCACCTGTCATAGATCATCCCTGGATCTTCCCCAGATCACCCCCTGATCCTATCATGGATCTTCCCTGGATCTCCCCCAAGATCATCCCTGGATCCCCTCTGGATCTTCCCTGGATCTTCCCAGAGCTTCCTTAGATCTTCCCCAGATCTCCCCTGGATCCTCCCCAGATCTTCCCTCAGACATCCTTAGATTTCCCCTAGATCTACCCAATCCCATCTCATATATGAAAACCCTTGGACTCCTATCAGGACCTCCTTCCGTCTCCTTGTTCCTCTCTTGCTCCTGATCCTTGTCTTATCTTTACACTTCATTAGTCTCATCCTGAACCCTTTGGATCCCCATGATCCCTTCTAGTATTACCCTTAACCCTTAAGGTTATACCCTTGACCCTTCCTGACTCAGTTCACCCTTCACCCTGCTTAGTCAGCACCTTTACCAGATGTATATAAACCCTTCATTGAACCACCTTGTACTTTAACTTCGATCTACCTTTATCATGGCCCATACACTGGACTACTAGGCTTACCTCTTGTATTCTGCCCCTGCCCAATCCATCCTCCTCTGTGAACCATGGCCTGTGCCTAGCATAGCCATTCCCTGAGTGCAAGTAGGATTCCTTGTCCTCATCTGGTATCAAGCCCAGACTTCTCACCAGGTCTCAAGCCCTGGTCGTCTTGTCCCTGTCAAGCCTACCAGTGGGTCTTAAGGTCTACGGCTAAGGCCTACCCGGCCATAGTCGTAACACCATGGAGAAAAAACATTTTTCAGGCTTTATGAATAAGTTGTTTTCTTTAAGGTGCCTGGGAACCTCCAGGACAATACAGTCATGTTCTGCTTGATCATCCGTTTTCGTGAAGATGAGGATATCATCGATGTAAACAATGACAACATCGTCCATATCTGCAAAGATCTTGTTCACCATTGCTTGAAAGGTGGCGGGGGAGTTGCAAAGACCAAAGTACATGAAAAGGGGCTCGAAGATGCCCTTGAAGCATGTGAAGGCAGCTTTCCATTCATCTCCTTCTTTGATCCTTACGTTATTGTATCCCCATTGAAAATCCATTTTCATGAACTTCTTAGCCCCTTTGAGTTTATCCACTAATTGGGTGATAAGTGGGAGCGGGTAGTTATTCTTAACCATGTGCTCATTGATATATTGATAGTCTTGGACCATTTGTTTCTTGCCATCCTTCTTTGGGATGAAGAATACAGGGGAGGTCTGTTCTGATTTAGAGGGACAGATATAGCCCTTTCATAATTGATCTTCTATGAAGGTGGAGACTTCTTCTTGTTCTGTGACCAATAGGGGGATCAATCTACCCTTTTTTGGTTTAAACCCTTCTTTCAGATCTATCGCATGGTCCCAAGGCTTTCACATGGGCATGCATTCCAATTCCTTTTTGTGGAATTGTTCAATGAACTTGTGGTACTGAGGCGGTACAAAATCTTCCACCATTTCCCCTTCTACTTTCACCTTTGACTGTTTTTCCTCTAGGGCATGAATAGTAGCATGAACTTCTTCCATCATTTCTTCTTCTTCTTTTTTAATAAGTTGCAAGAAGAGCAACTTGTGTTGTAATTCCCAACAGTGGCGTGGGCAGCAGGAAAGTTTCACTGTGCTGGCTTGCCAGTCGATGTTGGGGTTATGGGCTTTGAGCCAGGAATAACCAAGGATGAAGGTGTTCTTGCCAAGATCCGTTACTTCGGCCGTAACCTTCTCTTTGTGGCCCTGGTAATCTATGATTAATTCTGCGGCATGTGTGATATTGCTGGCAAAATTCTTGGTTCTGTCCACGTTGTAGACTGGAATGGGGTGGCATAGAGGCATGAGAGGGATGTGGTTTTTCTCAGCCCAGGTGGAGTCAATAAAAATAGCATTAGCTCCGCTATCTAGCAGCACTTCTGCTGGGATGTATTCTTGTTCTTCGTCGTCAGGCACAACTCTTATCTTCATGAGAATTTCCTTCTTGGGGTTAGCTGATCGACAGAAGATGCCTTGTTCTGGAATTTGTGTAGAGGTGGATAAAGAGAAATTAAGCCCACATTTAGCATCTGTGGCAAGCCCTGAACTAGCCAAGGACCCCTCTGATGGCAAGTCTGAAATAAATGAATCAAGCAAGCTTGTCTTGCTGTTAGTGTCATAGTCCATTATATCATTGTACATAATAGAGTCCATGTGAGAAGGAAGGGAGTCAAACCTGTTGCCCATTGAATGCCTGGAAGTTCTAGGGCTCAGCCTTTTCCTGAAAACCACTTCTTGGCTTCTTCGTACAATATGTTCTTGACCAATCGTGTAACGGTCACAATCTTATTATTCTCACGACTAACCCTGTGCCCTATGAGAGCCCTCTACCCTGGGTTATACCCTAGCCCTAGGCCCTTACCCTTTACCAACCCTGTACCCAGGGCTATCCGAACCCTTACCCTAGCACAGCATGTATGTAGTATATAAGTAGGACGACTGAAACCTTAAGTCCTCAGTCTTGATAATCTCTCACCTCCTCGCTCATTCTACACACACGGTGTACACTTGAGGCTGGTCAGTGAGCGTACCGCTCATCAAACCTGACAGCAGGCTTAACTGCCGACCCTTGATGATTACCGTCACCACGAGTCTTACCTCATTAGGCTCCTTGCCATCACCGCGAGTCTTACCTCGTTAGGCTCCTTGCTGTCACCCGTTCACTCGGTCCGACTCCCATAGCAGACACCCTATGGGTTAGCCTGTTTCAGATCGTTTCCAATCGGTATTCTTGTGAACCTCAGGGTTCCTTTTGCCAAACTTGTCTATCTTTTTTTGCATAGCATGAAGTTGGCATTGGAGGTCTTTGTCGTCATCAGGGTCCTCTACCTTCAAGTAGTCCTTCTTTGAGACCCTTATGTTTGGGGCCGGTGCTTTCCCTTTTTTGTGGTGTGAGCACAAGGGCTTGTGGGCTCTGCCGAGGAAATTGCATTCGCCGCATTGCTTTTTCGGCAATGGGCACTGGTTTGCTCCATGGCCATCTTTGCCACAATCGTAGCAGTTCATTTTCTTTTTGCCGTTATCTTGGATGGCACCAATATCCATTGCATTGGGGTCACATTTGCACCCCTTTCCTTTGGAGTGGGAACTCCACTCTCCTGTTCGCTTGAGTCATTGTCCCGTTTTTCTGACATGGTCGATGAGTTGGGCAAGGTTTAATTTGCCAGTGTCATTGTCTTCTTTGACTTTAATCATGATTAGCTCTTCAGCCAATTGGGCATTGATGTGTGTCCATAGGATGGACTTTGCGTGGCCCTCTTCCAGTTTGGAGAGGCGGTATGACTTGTTGAAGTCAATGAGGAAGTCATTGATTCTTCATTCTCCTTAGTATAATTTCTCGATTTGGAGGTGACTCCAATCTACCTCATTGCTGACCCTGAAAAGGGATTCCAGCTCAATTATGAAACATTCCCAGGTATAGAGCCCTTCTTGTACCATGGGAATGCAGACTTGTGCGAATCCTCCTCCTTTCTTTCCCTTCATTTGAGAGAGGATCGTGTACATAGCTTTGGCAGATTTGGGTGGTATCACCTGGGAATTTGCGGATAACCATCCCTGCATGGATATCCACCATTCATTAAACTTGAGGTAAGATCCGTTGAAGGTTCTGGGGTCTGCATATATTTCTACTTTGCTGCCACCTAGGGTTTGGGCAGCGGTGGCATCTCCTGCTCTGGCGCCTCCTGCTGCAGTGCCTGGAGTGGTGACGGGTATGGGGGCATCTTCCAGATCTCTGATTTTGTCTTTAAAGACCTGGTTCTGGTTTTCTAGGTCCATGACTTTTTTCTTTTGTCGTTCCAGTTGTCGCTCAAATGTGGCGATGGTGTTTTGGAATGACATGATCATGGATAAATGCATGTTAAAATTTTGATCTGCATTGTGCAGCTTGTTGTATAATTCAGTGAGTTCATTAGCAACTGCTATGATAGATTGGCCCCAATCTCTGCCATACTGGTTCAAAAATGCATTGGCGTTGAAAGACATGTTCTAATAATCTCTAAGGTGGTATCCTAGAGGTTGGAAATATTTGTTGCTTGGGGCTGCATAAGATCCAAGGTACCAATCTGGTCTCCTGATCTCTTGGCGGTTTCAGAGATTGTATCTCTTCCAGCGCTGTGGTAAAACTTTCTTGGGACGAACGTTCCTCAATTGTTCGTCTTCGTCTTCATCATTCCTTTCCCTCTTTGGAATGTGAAGTATGATGGGTGATGGTTCTCTCTTTACATTTATGTCTGGCCTGATCTCTGGTGCTAAGGATGAAAGACTTGTGAGCAGGGAGTCTAAATGAAGGGTCATGGGACATGGGTAAGGGCAAAGGGGTGGTTCGTTGTGGCAGAGAAACACTTCAAACTCCATGTCTGATAGTTCGGGGGCATCGTTCAGATCTACCAACTGCTGACACTGGGTGGTGGTCGAGGTGTAGGAGGCTAAGGAATCTTCCTCCAGATCTCCTGCTCTCCTTAGATTGTCTCCAACTCGGATTTGATATGTGAGGAGGGAGCGATACATGTGATGGCGAGTGCCTAGGTCTAAAGGCCCAAAGGACTCGCTTAATGCCCTTAAGAATAGTTGTGTGTCCGTGCCATAATCTGGTGAATGGCGTGGTGACTGATTCTGACTCTCTCTCTCTGGAGTTCCTTGATTTGAGGCGCTGTCCTCAGGTCTAAGCTCAGGAGGATCTACTATGTGAGAGGCCTGGTAAGGTGGGTGAGGTGGAAGTCCCAAGCTTGGAGGGATGACACTGCGGAAGCTGAGAGTTCAATGAGCAGAGAATGGCACTGAAGGCCCCAGTTAGCCTTCTACAATGCGTTCAACTTGTGGGAAACTTTGACGCACTGGCTAAGCATGTAAGCGCAGTGGGCAGAGCAAGATATAGCAAGTGTAAGAGTTAAGTTCAAGTGAAACAACCAAAGAAGCATAAACACTATAGGTTGCTCTAAGGCTTGAAAAGAGTAGATTGGACTAGCTTATGTCCAACTGAAGCTTCTAGGGGAAGACTCCAAGTGAACTTAACTGGGGATTACCCAGCGTTCACTGGAGGGTTTATATACTTGGGCATAATGTGTGTACATGTTGTGACTGAATCTACGATCTACTATATATAGACTAATTGTCCTATGCAGACATAGCCCCGAGGGCAATGCTGGACTGCCTCAAGGTGAAACAACCCTAAGAGTTACTAGGTTGCACTAGGCTCAGCGACTAAGAGAAGTATGAACTGAGTCGTATCTTAGAAGAGGGGAACTCTCCAAGAGGACTTGACTGGGGATACCAGGCAAGACCCTTGGGTTTATATACAGTTCTACTGTATGTACATGTTGTGGTCGTATCTAACGATCTACTACTCTATATAGATATATTGCTCTAGAATGTTCTAGGGCATAGGGTTAGCGTACAGCCATAGGGCTGTGGGTACAGTGCCTTCGAGGCAGTGTGGAATGGAAGCGAACAGCCATGAGGCTGTGAGCGGAGATGAAGTGCGCAGCATGGCACAGCCTTGCATAGCACGGAAATGAAAAGAAGTAAAGAAGCAAACCATGAGGCGAACTCTGTTCGTCTGGGTTTGAACTTTATAATATCGTACACATGACCAAACACTAGGCGTGGGAATGTGGACTTAGAATCGTGAGACGTCCAGCGTCTAAGGTGGCAATGGGCGCTTAGAGGTCAATAGCCTTGTAGAAGGGAACATAGTGACTTGAGCATAGTTGTGTGGCGTTGCAAACACTTATGTAATAGGGGCGAAAAGTATACCCCTGTAACACAAGGAACCCTCCCTAATGGCTGTGGGAACCTCTCAGAAGTGATGCCAAGGGTGGCACGAACATCTGGACTTCCATACATGGGAGAGCACCAGTGCAACATGGCTACACCTAGGTTGCCCAAAATAGGTAGTCAACACATGAAATACTTGGATATGCACCAACATGGACCCACTCAAAATAGTCAATCCACCCGCACTGTCTAGGGCAAGGAAGGTTGCGTTGTTGACATAGGGACTTATCTTGTAGTTTCCTTCGCTCACAATATCGTATTTCTGGAAGTCTAAGATTGTGAGATTGAAGAAGTTTATCTCATTGTTGCATGCTTGTCTGAAGATTTCGCCCCAATTGTTACAGGTCTACATTTTAACCCCTATTCTTGCGCAATCTAGCGCTCGACTGCGCTCATGACTAGTAGCTTGATGCTACACTTTACTAGGATCTATAGGACCACTAGTACCACTAGATGCTCGACGCGATCCAGTTACTACAGTGACTCACAAAATTGTCCCAATGTTTTGCACTTTTTGATTGTTGATTGAATAACTCAGGAACTAAAACAGGTACAAACAAAGTGTCAGTGTATAAATGGACATATTTACTCAGGGCTAGATG
>JBBPLR010000343.1:0-22665 GCA_038089915.1 Sutorius australiensis | reverse complement strand
AGGAAAGGGGGGCGTCCATCAAGTCTGGAACTTGCTAATGTTGGAGGGCAATCTCTACTCCTGTTTTGATTCCTTGGAGCTGTGGTTTGAACCTGTTGGCGTCCCTGGCGAGGTGTGTCACTCAGAGCATTGCTCACTCATTAACTTACCGCCTGTGCAGGCGCACCACTACAAAGTATGTACGCTTTACAGTTATCAAGAAGGATACATCCGCACGAATTACCAAAATGACGGCCCTGCAATGTTTGTCAAGTTCGATGCACAGTATAAAGAAGTGCCACCACCCGATCCCCTTTTACTTGCACTCCACGCGATGTGCGCCCGTGTTGCACACATGTCTGGTGCTGCTGAATTCTTTGACCAGGTAGAACGAGATGCAGAAGATGTCAATGTTCTCGCTTTCGACGGATCGTCCGCTCCTCTCTTAAGTAACCTTTTGTCTCCTCATGGTGTTGTTCCTGGGATTGCATGATGCAGTAGACATAGTATGTATGCAGCTGTGAGCAGATCAGTAACCCGATATTTCACACAAAACGTCGTGAGCCTATCTAGCATTCATTGTGCCTTGTGTGTCGTGCTATCCGGGTGTGTGCGATCTCCCTGCCTGGTGCACTCGTATGCTGCGTCGCGCTGCATTTCTCGTATTTTTAGAGGTGCTGCCCGCCTCGACAATCTGTCCTCCGAGTCAACACTTTCAACTTGCTCAATTCACCGATATGCTTTTCTTGGTGAACTGGGTGGTTGGGATGGCCTAGGTACGTCCATCTTTGGCTTGTACGCCAGCGCTGATCCGCGTCGCCTTCAGCTAGCAACGTCGTATTGACTCGTAAGTTCGCGCGCCGCTCGTTATATCGCCTTTGTCACCTCATCCACCACCCATTTCGACACCATTTTGATCGGTATTTTGGTCTCGATGCTATTTGTTTTGTCTAGCTCGCCTAGGCTGTTGGAGAGCGCTCTGCCACAGGACGACTCAGCGTAAGAATGCGCACATGGGGAAATGCAATGTGATATTGAGAAGACCCAATTATCCATCCAGGTATTCACGACGTCCCATTGCCGATCCTGCATGGGAAATTTGCGGCACGTTGTTGCACGAAACCAACAGCCATTTGACGATCGTAGCATTCTTCTCGTGCACGACATCTTAGGACCGTGACACCATCGCGCATTATTAGGTCTGAAATCGACCATAGAGTGTGTGCTGGGTGGCCTCACCCCCTTTGCACAATCTCCCAGCCATGCAACACTCCACAACACTTCTTCGACGTATCGACTAAACGTGCTCCCCTCCGTCCCACGACCGCCCACGCCTTACCCATCACTAACGCACCTACAGCCGGCACTAGGTACTTCGCTAATTGCATCCCATCGTATGCAATCCGCAACCATTCGAGGTGTGTCGTCTCTGTCATGAATGATCAGAGAGTGAACATGCACAGGAACGCACGTATCAAAGGTACAAGCGACAGTGACTTTGTCTTTGTCGCTTACCACTGAGCCGAAGCATCTGGGCAAGCGCGCTCGAACGGACGTAGCGCAGCGTTGAGGCCGAGTCGGGCGGGCAGGACGAGTAGTGTGCGATTGAGACGAGTGAGTGTGAGCGCATTTTCGAGGGAAATGCGTTGGTTGTCAGTCTGGGAGCTCTCGTGCACTATCTAGCGCTGCCATCTGTTATTTCGTTCATCTCATTTCCATCGTCTTACCAGTTAAACACGGTGGCACGGGAGTGCCCACGGCCGGGTGCATTGGCCCTTGCTAGTGCGTCAGTGCCCCCTCTAAAGACGCCAGTTGTAAGTTGTACCTCTTGCGCTCTCAAATATACTCATAAGCAGCGATTTATGTAATGCTCGGCTCCGAGTCCGCGGAACGACCAGGCGGACCTGGACGCCACACAATGTGTGGCGAATCAGAAGGGTCGCAGGATCCCGACCCCGTGCCAATCCCTAGGTGGTCATTGCGATCCAATTGCACTGGTGCCTTATGGTTGCGTTCGCACAGTTGCATCCCACCACCACTGTCACCACCACACCTTGCTCGATCTGCTCACCCCTACCCTGCCCGAGACAGGTACACGATAATGGCACAGTGATCGTACAAACGCGACTGTCATGTTGTCACCACGGCCACGTTCACACGCCATTATTTTCCATGTAGGCGTTGATCCTGGCCAGTTGAGATACCATGTGTTGGTGGATCCTTTGATCGCCAAGATCTGGTGGCACTGCGCGTGTTCGGTTGTATTCACAGCAAGTCTGCAAGCACATGCTCACTGAATCCTCTGAGCGTTCACGGACCGGCAGAACATTGCCTGCGCCAGAATATCAAGGATATCCAGGACGAGATGTGTTTTCAGTGCTTCTACTCTAACTGGCCTTCGAACTTTTCAGTTGATAGCTTCTTCAGAGGGAAGGCAAGTATGCATGCACCGTGGAGCCCGGTCTTGGCTGTGGAAAGACAATAACGCACCATGAGAAAACATTTTTACGATCCATCTGACTTTCATTCCATCGAGGTGTCAATTGCCTTGTCATCTGACCTTGCCACTGGACAGGAATAATGGACATGACCAGCGAGTAGAAATAGTTCGTTCATGTGGCAAGAAATCTTTTCCTGTGTGTCCAAGCTATAAGTATGACCAGAAAGACTCTACGATCATCAATCACCCATTCGATGACCACAGGTCCGTCAGCATCTTGTCAGTGGGGCATCTTGCTAAGTGCATTGCAGATCTAGCTCAGCACAAAACGCAGCGCTTCCTAGAGATCCTCTTTGGCGGAGGGTCGTCCGGGACTGGACTATATTCTTGCGTCGACAATCAATACCGACGCAGGTTTCATGGACCAGAACAGCGATATGTCAGCTCTACCACTGGCAAGTGTATGCCGCTCGTAGTTCAGGCGGTCCATAAGAAACCTCACAACATCCAGTGGACCGAGGTTTCCGTCACCGAAAAACGCCCATAAAGCAAAGAAACTCGCCGTTTGGTTGGTTCTTCATCCACCAGTCAAACCAGAAGATATCCCCCTTTGGCTCATGCGTTGGGCATGGTTCACGCTCGCCCTCATCCCGCCACCTTCTGACATGCCAGACTACACCGGATTCTATCCGGCCTACTTGTCATGATACTACGGGCAACTTTGGGTCGCTCATTCCCCTCGCGAATATTCTCTACGAAATGCAAGGGTGGGAGCAGAGCCCGTCAACCAAGTCACCCGCGGTACACACCCCCGCCGTCTCATCATCCGTGATCCCGATCGCGATTCCGCATCCTGGAGTATCTGCTCAACTGAAAGCATGATTAAACAACAGAAATACGTTGCCATCTCCTACTGATACAACGACATTGTCCCTAATGGCAAGGATAAAGACGAAGCTGAATTGAAAATTGCATTCATTGCAAAAGTCGAAGGTGTCTTGAAATCTCTGGATGTTTCCGCCTAGTGGATCGACTTTATGTTGATAGATGTCATGACCGCAGGGAATGACCAATGGGGGTCCAATCTATGGGACATCGAACCAGAAATCCAGGCGGTAGGACTAACCGAGACTAATGCACTTGTCATTGGGGGCTGTCAAGCAGCCGCCATCCGTTGGAAAGACTTCCCCTCTGTCACTTATGCAACACACCGCTCAGTCAAGCACCTCATTGCCACCTTCCTCCCTTGTCTTTTGTGGGAACTCCTTATCTTCGGGATCCTGCTGGAGTCCTTTGGTGTAACACCGACTCCCCTTATCATCAGACTTTTGCTCATGCTGCTCGCTCCTCTATCTGTGGCATATGGGATCTCTGGGCGCATCGTGCGGGTGGAGCCATGGCTAATTGGCATAAAAGGATTGGTCTCCGCCGAGGAAGCATCTGAACTCACCTACGGGGGTCATATATCCTCCATAGAACGAATGTTTTACAGCGCCTCTGGTACACCTCTGTCAGAGACCGAGACAGGTCAATTTAGACGCGGAGCCCGGGCACAACTGGAGATTCTCAGGACTCAGGCAAACGAAAGAAACGCCGACGACTTGTATACCCTCGTCGACACACTATCAGCTACGGTTTACTATTTCCGCGCAAAACGCCCACCAACGGTGTGCCTGTACACAGGCCGCGAGTCGGGAATGGGACGATTCGTTCTGTGCAGTGAAAGATGCGCTAGCAACGAGTTACGCAGGGAAGCAGTCGTCAGGATGCCATGGTACATTAGCCAATCTATGCGTGCTATGGATTGGGTCGCGCTCGGTTGAAGTCCTGGTGATTCATTTCCTCTTGTTTCCGCTGTCCATGCAGACGTGTAGTGATTGCATGACCATGATGCATGATGCATGAGATTTGGAACTTGGTTTGTATGTACGTATTATGGAGCACTTTGAGCAGACGAAAGCACCGACACGAAAACCCCGATCGCACCATGAATCATATGACGATCCAGCAACAGCATTTCGTAGTGCGTTATTACAGAAGTTTGCTTGCCCACCCTCAGTCAAGAGATCTCACCGGTACGAAATATATGCCTTGGTAGGGTCCATACACGAGGGAGCTTTTCTAGCGACTTGAACTGTGCAATGAATACCCGTAAGGCTAGAAAAATCACGTGCGTTTCTCCAATACCTTGCGGAAGCTCGGTTCCGACGCTTTTCCGGTTCGTCCCGTCGATGGCGGTGGTTACGCTTGATTTCTGATAGGAGTGAGGGGTCCATCAAGCGCTGCTGCGATGGCTACCCCACTGATAGTTTGATGCTGAACCGCCACTCCGCGCGGTGTCTCATGGGTGAGGTTAGGGGTGACCGTACCTTGCCAGGCAGGGTGACAACAACCCAACCCAGGAATGAACTCACCATCTAACATCACCTTAACCCGTGATCGGCGGAGCCAATTGCTTAGATGTAGATATATTTTCCGATGGAAGCAGGGGTGATGCCAGCGCAAACCCTGGAGCAGATTATCCTCAGGGCGTCAAGTGCATTAGCCAATATCACAGGAACTTCGCGCTCTGACAGCGAACTAGGGGCTTAACGTATCTCGCGAGTAAACTGCGGGGCCATGCATACTTGAGCAGGCGGACAAGGTCATGAATATACAATGCCGTGGTAGTGACTATATCAGTTATTTCGTCAACACAGACATGTGAATGCGCCGATTGACCTAAATTTCAGTGCCACTTTATCTCGTCAGTAGGATCTCGCTGGATCATATGTGCTCGAGATGAAACATTTGACAACGTCGATCGTGCCGAAGGATCTGGCATTGGTCCTGAGACATCTTGTTCTGGTGTTTCGGGGGAGTCATCGGACATGATGGTGTGCACACGGGCACTGTGCGTGGTTCTGGACCGCTTGTCGGGCAATAGAATCAGCAAAACGGTGTTGAACATGTCGGTGAATATGGCACATACGAGATCATTGACGAACCGCAATCGGTGCTTGTTAGAGGGGGAACCACCGAATTTTGTGCCGTTATTAGCCGATCCTGAAGCCAAAGACAGGCGTCGACAGTGGGTGCTTGGCGTAAACGAGGACGCGATGCTGGGAAGTTTCACAATTTCAAGGTGAAGTTCCTGGACTGAGGTGTTGACGCAATTCACAGGCTTCTTTGTTGTGATGCGAGGGGGCGCTGCAGAAGAAAGAGGGCTCTGTGATCATAGTGGCTTGATGTATTTGGGGTCACGAACTGCTGAATCGCCAACTGTCATGACCTTTTGAAAACACGTCAGAGCACGAAGCGAGGATGACATCAATGATTGGCGCCCGTATCCTGGGAGCGTGCCTGATGGATCCGATGGATGGGCATGAGGTGGGGCTGAGTTGTGAATACCAGATATTGGCACAAGCACCTGGGCAAACAAATAGACTCTCGTTGGCGTAGATACCGAGACGGCCAACGGGCCGTTCCGCATTAGAACTATTGAGCCGGATTGAAGGCGATGTTCAACAATTGATGGACGCAGCCTCATTCCGAGGTGCAGTGCTGGGTCTTGGGCATGGACCAACTTTGGCCAGTGGAGACAGTGTGCACCAGCTTTCAAAAGGAGCAGGGCAGCATAAAATATTTAGCGCAGACAAGGTTCTTGGGGCTATTCCTGGGAGCTTACTGGCCCTGAGAGACTGATTTGCTCGGGAGTGGGGGCACTGCCTTCCAGGTGGAAGACGGGGTCTTAGTCAACGGCGGCAAAACTGGCGTGTGGACCGTCCACGACGATGGCGGCGTTCTACCCAGAATCGGTCGCGACGGTGTTGGGGCAAGTTCCTGAGGAGAATGGCTCGGACTTTACGCACGGTGGGGTAATTCAAGCTGGGCTCGAGTTTGACTTGCCCATTAGCTCGGCTGCGGCTAGTCCTACTCAGCCACATCACCGCAACGCCTCTCATTCTTTAACGTCCTCGACGTCCTCGCCGTCCTCGCCAGCGACCTCAACGACGCAGACGACGACGGTCACGCCAGAATCACTCTCCACAACATCCAGCTCAGTGGCGACGGCCGTCCCACGCCCTCTCCCCGCACTGTTTGTGAGGGCACAGTTGACCCCCAAACCTCGGCCCGTCTCGATGCCCCCGCAGTCCTACACCACGTCCCCACAAACAAGCTCTTCTGATCGTGAAAGGCAGCAGCCCATGTCCGACCAGAAACATCGCCAGCACAGAGATGGCTCGACATCCAAGCAGTCTCGCAGCGGAAACAGAATCCTCGGCGACTATACCCTCACCAAGACCCTCGGCGCAGGCAGCATGGGCAAAGTCAAGCTTGCAATTCACAATGTCACGGAAGAAAAGGTTCGTTGCCTCTAGAACGCCACTCTGTACACGCCTTGCTCATCCTCGTTGCTCTTTGTTTCCCACTAGCTCGCTATAAAAATCCTTCCCCGCATCCACCCCTCTACATCCCTTCCCAACGGTTCAAACGCTTCTCCAGAGGCCATAGCAAAGCAGGCTTCAAAAGATGCCTCCAAAGAGATTAGAACTATCCGCGAGGCCGCTCTATCCATGCTTCTACACCATCCCTATATCTGCGGCATGCGCGAAATGATCATCCATCAACATCATTATTACATGGTATTCGAATACGTGAGCGGTGGTCAAATGCTCGACTACATCATCAGCCACGGTCGACTGCGCGAACGTGTCGCCCGCAAGTTTGCTCGTCAGATTGGCAGTGCACTCGACTATTGTCACCGTAATAATGTGGTTCATCGTGGTATGTCCCATCTTGTGACTTGTCCACGTGCCTCGCGCTCACTCTCGTTTCCATCAGATCTTAAAATCGAGAACATACTTATATCGGAGACCGGGAATATCAAGATTATCGATTTCGGACTCTCAAATTTATATGATCCCGCCGAACGTCTTGCTACTTTCTGCGGTTCATTATACTTTGCGGCCCCCGAGTTATTGAATGCAAAAGTTTATACTGGCCCCGAGGTCGACGTATGGAGTTTTGGCGTCGTCCTCTATGTGCTCGTCTGTGGCAAGGTCCCCTTTGACGATCAGAGCATGCCAGCGTTGCACGCAAAGATCAAGCGTGGATTTGTCGAGTATCCTGTCTGGTTGAGCGCTGGTGCGTCGCATCGACCTCTGGACATTATTCATTACTGATCTCGTGAGCAGAATGTAAGCACTTATTATCGCGGATGCTGGTCACCAACCCTGCGGCACGTGCCTCATTGACCGAGGTACTCGAACATCCTTGGATGGTTCGTGGATTTAGCGGACCACCCGACTCTCATCTCGTCCATCGGGAACCGCTTCGCGTCGACGACCTCGACCGGCAGGTCATCAGAGGTATGAAAGGTTTCGAATTTGGCACCGAGGAGGAGATTGAGCGCAAGCTGGTTGCTGTCCTCGAGTCCGAAGCTTACATTCGCGCTGTCGCCGCCTGGGACAGGAAACGAGGTCGTAACGGCAGTCGTTGGGGCGAATCATTCTCTAACTCCTCCCTCGCCGTCTCCTTTGACGGTTCCTCATCCAACATTCACAAGGATGGTTTGACTCCATCCAAGAAATCCAAACGGTTCTCAGGCCTCGACTTTTACCGCCGGAAGTTGTTTTCGCCCGCCTCTTCGCCGCCAACAACACCGTCCCATTCGCCACCCAACTCCCAATCCCACCTCTCGATCGCTGATGCCGGGCGCGAACCTGTCGATCCTACGCGTGGGTTTCATCCACTTATTTCCATGTACTACCTCGCCCGAGAGAAACTTGAACGCGAACGCGTGTATGGTCCTGGTCACTTTGCCAGTTCTCAGATATCCATCCAGTCCGGCGCCGTTCCCGGCGTACCCGCCATCGACGAGACTATCCCGAACGCGTACGGCACCAAGACGCCATCTCAGCCCACCAAGCGAGAACAATCCCTCTCGACGCCTGTGTCCGCCCGTCCTGACTATAGCATGCCGCTTCCTCGTTTGCCAGCACCGGGAACGTCACACTATTCTGGTATGTCCTACGACGCAACGCCTGCCGCGCCATCCCCGACGGCTGCGACATTCCATGGGCAACCAAGGGCACGTGATGTAGGCCTGCCGCCGCCACAACCACCAACGAAGCGGGTTGATGTCTCCGTCGTTCCAGCGACACCCACTACCGGCCCAGCGCTACCTCGGGCGCCACCTGCATCGACACATCGTCGTAGTCACAGTCTTAGCCAACGCCCGACGGTTCTGCGTGGCCTGGGTGTGTTTGGAGGGACGGAGAAGCCCGTCGACGAACTGACAGAGGACGTGCCAGTGCCCCATACAGCTGGTGCGGAGGTCAGCGAATTCGTGGTGGCCAAGGAGCGAGTTGCTGGCGAAGATGACCGGGTGCTACACGATGGCCCGCTCTCGGCGGGTGCAACGCTTGTCAAGCGGTTCGGTACGCTGCTGGGTGGTGCGCGCGGTGAAGATGGGAAGCGGGGACAAGGGAGCATTGGCAAGCGAACGACGATTGTGGGAGGTGTGCCGCTCAAGGCCGCGACGGACACGGAGACGGAGAAGCGATCACATGCGGCCGATGTGTTTCAAGAGAAGAGTGTGCTCGAGCCGGAGACTCGGCGGCAGAGCACGTTTTCGCCGCCACCGCTGTCTGCGAGTCAGAGCCAGCCGTTGTCGCATACGCATCGGCGGGCGGCGACGATTCTGGATCCGCAGGGACGCGCGATACGCCATGAGCGGCGGAGTAGTACGGGAGGCGCATTGCTCCCGAGCGTTGGTGGTTCGATGGGCCGGCATCGTCGACCGTCGACAGGGTATGGAGCGAGTAGCGGGCGGCCGATGGCAGTCACCCAGTTCGGGCGCACGGAGGAGGTCGAAGAGAATGCGGAGCACGAGACGTCTGACTCGCGGGACGAGAGCTTTAGGGATGGGCCCCACGTGGACAAGGACTTTAAACCCGTTCACTTGAAAGGGCTGTTCAGGTACGAGATCCAGTTTTTGTGCTTGGTGGTCAGGTAACTAAAACGATGCGTCCCACAGCGTCTCTACGACGTCGACAAAACCACCGTCGGTTCTCAAGGCTGACATCAGGAAAGTACTCGATCGGATGCAGGTCCAATATCGCGAAACCAAGGGCGGATTCGAATGCATTCACATACCATCTATAGACATTTCGTCTGTCCCTGAGAGTGCACAGTCCCGCCCTAGCAACCACCGTCGGCGCGGATCATCAGGCTCTAATGAAACCGGCAAGACGGCTCCTCGTTCGTTGGTCAAGAAAGCTTCGAAACTCTCCTTCGGTGTCAAGTCACGTGATCGAGAAAGTATCAAGGAGAAAGAGCCCGAGTTGACGACGCCCGAAAAGGATCTGCCGAATCGACCTTCAATCGGAACAACGTTGAGCGCGACGCCAAGTAGTGGCTCCTCGTCGTTTTTTAACGTGTCGTCGACGGCCCATACCGTTCTTGCAGACGGTTCGCGGCACCTTGAGGCCAACGGCACGATGACAACGGTGGCGACGCCTTTGGAAGAGCTGCGGCCACATTCGCCGACCAAGGGTAAAGTTTTGCCGCCGATACCAAGGGATTTCGGTGTGACGTTGCAGATGCAAGTGCCACCGCTACCGCCACAAACGCCACGACCGACACTGGCACCGTTCCCTACCGGTGAGGTGGATCGCGAGGTGTTCGAAATGATCGGTGCGAATTCGTTGTCGGTTCGCTTCGAGATCAATATTATCAAGGTGAGTTGGCGTGCGAGGTGTATCTTGACGTCTAATGTGTCCGTGTCCAGGTACCATGGTTACCGCTCCACGGGATTCAGTTTCGGAGAGCAGGCGGGGATGGGTGGCAGTATCAGATGTTGGCAAGGAGAGTACTCACGGAACTCAAGTTGTGATGTGTTTCGTTTCGTGTTATTTGCCTCCCCCTCTTTGGTTTCTCATTCTTCTGTCTTCCTTCCCTTTGTTTGAATCACTCATTGCAGTGCACGACCTTCAGCGGCGATAATATGCTTTCTATCCGACATCTGTGATATATTACTGGTTCTCGCTCGCTCGCATCTCCCCCCTTATTCATTTACTAGTTTTCCACCTTTTCCTGTGGCGTCCACTTGCTCGTGAATTGCGAGTAGAAACGAGATGGTCTAGGTACGTCACTATGGCACATGTCCCCGGTTTTCTTCCCTATCCCTACAACCGTACAACCGTACATATTTACTCCCGGGGTCCGTCTACATTGGTTTTTTACTCTCCTTTTCGTTCGCTTGTACTGTGATATATCAATTTGACGACGACGTGACGTTTTCCTTTTTTACTTTTGAATCTTTTGGTTTTTGGAGGTCCGAGGATTTGGAAGGGTTAGGGTCGATGGCAGGAGCAGGAATGTCCATACTAAAGCTGCTTTCAAAATTCTTGGTGTAACGTGTGTTGAACTTGAATGGGACCATTGCCGTGCATCTACATTTACCCAATGTAGCTTTCTTGATGAAAAGCGTCTGGCAGGCGATAGCCTGACGCTAATTATAGGGTTTGAGCAACAAGTGTGGTATTACCATGTCGGCAGCACATGAACACGACCTATGATCAAAGTTATGCATGTGATGACAACAGAAAAAACTGGCGACTAGAATGCAAGGGGGATGTGGAAAACGCGGAGAGTGTTGAAGAAAAAGGGAAAAACGTGTCTTGTATGCAGTGAAGAAAAAATGGGAATGAGATGGATTGTAAGGATAAAGTTAGTAATACGATGCTGAAGAATGGAACCAACGTTCATGAAATAGAGGATAGGTGTAGCAACAAGCCTAAATCCGACCGTTCCGTATGACCGTTCATATCTAAGATCGCGGGCGGCCACGAGATCAAAAAACGAGATTGCGATAGGTGGAGAGGTCGGAGAGAGAATCTGTTCATATTTGTCGCAACGACGTATCTGGTCTGTCAACCATGTGCGCAGAGCCCACCCAGCTCGATGGTGGCGCGCTGCTCGATTCGGACATCCCCGTAATGGTTGCTGGGGCTGTGATGAAGGACTGCGCCGCAGTACTGATATCCGGTCTGCTCTCGTCGCTCCTGGGCGAGGGAATTGGAATGCCCGCTCTCTCCGTCTCAGGTTCTCGTGAACGCGGTTCCTGACGCGTCGTCAACCGCGAGGTCGTCGCCTCCGATGGCGCTGAGACGGAGATATTCGAAGCTGTGCGAAGACCTTGCGACGACGCCCGACGCATCGGGGACAACATGGGTTGTCCAAACGTGTAATTTTCATGACTGCTGCTCGCATGGGACGCGCTTCCCGAACGGGAACGTGAATCGGACGAGTACACCCCGTCTTCCTCGAGTCTCGTCGATGCTGAGTTGGCGCGGCTTCGCATCGACTGGACGAGCTCGACTGACGACCGTGATGCATTGTTTAGACTCTGGATGAGTGACTGCGCGCGCGAGCGGACGGCGGATCCAGCTCTAGACCTCGAAGACACCGAGTTTGATCGCGATGCGGAACCAGACTGGGAGCTGCGGCGCCCATGTCGGCGGCGGCTGCTCACGTTGGACGAACGTGGGCTCCGTTGGGGGACGCCCAGTAGGCCCACGCTGTCTTCACCCTCTGCCATTTCGTGGGGCCCCTCTGGCACAGGCTGCTCCATCATCTGGAGCTCTGGCTCTTCTTCTATATCCTCGTCCTCGTCCTCGTCTTGCTCGCTTAGGAAAGACTCGTAGCCACCTGGCACTTGGTCGGTCGTTTCGCTGTCGGCACGAATCCTGGAATGGATCCGTCCTGGGAACAGCACGGGCGAAGGTGAGGACGGGAACACAGGCATAGTTCCAGCACGAGCACGTCCCCGACCCGGCGCAGGATGACGAGGCGGCATAGGAATTGGACTACCGTATCCAGACGTAGGGCTGGACATCACGGAACCGCTTATTCCTTGGGACATGGGTGACTCGGACGTCTCTCTGTTTCCAGTCGACTGAGTGGATCTCGAATGGTCGGAGCGTGAGTTTGACGAGGGTGAGGTGTCCTTTTGGGGAGTGGAACGCGTCATAGCACTCGAGGACACGGACGCGCCACGGGCGTGCGGACGGCGCAACTGGAAAGGATAGCGAGAGCTGATAGGCTGGCCAAGACTGGACATGGAACCGGAGGTGCGTGGATGTGCTTCACTGCTTTCTTCTACCTCTTCCGTTTCTTCTTCCTCCTCCTCCTCCTCTTCTTCCTCCTCCTCTTCTTCTTCTTCGACATCTTCCTCTTTAGCCTCTTCCTCGGCTTGCTTGAGTCCTGAAGACCGTTGACCCTCGGAACCGCTCAAGACAGGGGAGCGACGCTTCTCCTTGCGTGAACCAGGTGAAGGCGGGAACGGTATCTGGTCCTTGGACGACACTTGCGCACCATACGCCGCGAACGGGTACGGCAACTTCATCAATGGCGCCGAAGGACCCGCAATCTCCCTGTCTCCAGACGAGCGCTTGACCACCTTGGGAATGATATCCGACAGCTCAGGAAGCGAAGAAGGCGCACCACACGCCTCGTCACCCATCCGCGGACGTGCGAACAAGTCCTCCGAGAGCGCACCGCGGCGCGCGGGGGTCGGAACGGAGGGTAAGCCAACAGCCGCCAATACCTGCTCGACTTCAAACGCCGGTGTGGTTTGTACGCCAGGCAATTCCCCCCCTTCAGCTTCGTCTTTCTTGGCCACGTTCATGCTCCATCGTGCGGGCGGCTTGACCGTGAGGCAAAAGTCAAATGCTTCTTGGATGCGCAGGCACGTGCACGTCCTCCAGCTCCAGGGAAGTGGGTCGGCATCCTCAGCGCCCTCGCTGTAAATCGAAAACGTCTTTTCGCGATCTTCTTCCTCCCATCTGAAACGAGGACCACAGAGTCCCGCGCAGCCTTGACCGCTCAAGATCCATAGGCCGATCCTAGAGGGTCATGAAGGTGAGCGAGATAGCCAGCCAGGGTGAACAGAGACGGACCAGCTCATGAAGAGGACGAGCGCACGCCATGCTGTCCACGCAGCATTGGCGAACAAAACGCCACGGGCGTAATCCGTCAACGTGCCATCAGACGCGCGGAAGAAGGTCGTATCCCGGTCGTTGAAGCCAGCTTCGATCAAACCAACGTATTCCGGATTCGCAGATGAGTATGAGAGGAGCAATGCGACGCAGAGACCCGCTCGAGGCAAGAGGAGCGCGACAGTGGGCAGGTTCTGTGAATAAAACCAGAACGTTTCGGCGAGACCGTCCCGGAGACCACCGTTTTCGCCGAAGAAGGCCGAGTATCGGATGTACTGCATGAAGCAAAAGTTCGTATACGACGTCATGCAGGTGAAGTTGAACGCTGAGGATGAAAGGTAGAGTGGGATGATGCGGGGTCGTTCTGGAACGGTCTCGGTCAGAGGTCCCAAGAGAGGACGAGGATAGCCGACACTTACTGACGCGCCAACGACGGTAAAAGGAGTAGACAAACTCATAAAGCACAAACACGATGAAGATCCCAACCAGCCAACAAGCTATATAGGCCGTTGCACCAAGTGCCCAGTTCTTTCCAGATCCTGACACACCAGGTGCTGTCGGATTGGGGTACTCTGCGACCCTACATGTCATGGTAAGCACGGAAACGACCGATGACGTTAACAGGAGGTACGCACTGCAATATAATAAATACAGCATTGAAGTCGAAGAAGGTTTGCAGAAGGATGTGGTAAAACGTAAAAAACGGGAACAAGTAAAAGTAAAATTTAGCCAGAAGAGATGGGTTTCGCAAGAGCTCGGGATGAAGACCGTTTGAGTTGAATTTAGGACGAACGCGGTCCTGCGCACGGATCGCAGCAGACACCAATGTCGGGCTCATCCGAGCAGTCGTCGCACGGGACCAGACCCGAGGACGCAAAGGGTTACTGAGCCGCCGCTGTTCTGTAATGTCGCGGTGATCGCGACCAGGTTGGGTGGCATCTTGAAGACTGACGACACGAACAGAACGTGGCGTGGGCTTACGACCGACGTTCAATGCTTCAACGGGGGTGAGTCCAGGTGTGTTTTGACCATTGGATGAGTGGATGGTGGAACCGGGATCTGGTGGGGGAGGGCGCCTGGGAAGCCAAGACGGATAACCTTCCGAACCTTCGGATACCCTGGGGTGGGTTGACGAAGATGGCTGCTCGGAGAGTTCGGCTGGGTGGTCAGATTGTCCAGTGGACGCGCTCTTGGGAGATTCGGAGGGACTGCTGGCCTGAAGTCGTGACATCTCGTTAATGAAATGAATTTAGCATGCAAAGAGAGAGTAAAATAAGCGAGCTCGTGAGGGCGTGGAGAGCGTGGAGAGCGTTGGTGTCGCGTTCGGGAAGATGATATTTTTTTGTGGTATTTTTTGAAGCGCAGAATAGAAATTATAAACGCCGTGGAGGGTGAAGAGTAAGGAAGATGATAGGATGAGACGAGGTCTGAGACAAGAATAGGGAGCCTCGTGTTGGCGAGATCGGTAGCCTCGTGTCTCAGACTTTCCGCAAGTGAACAGCAGAAAAGTTGAAGCAGAGAAAGGAAGGAGAACTCGCGACAGAAATCAACACGCGACGGCCCTGAAAAACCTCAACCCCCTGGGATCCCAAAAAGGAAAGAGCACATGGATTTGGTTCCGCTTACCATCATCGCCATCAAATGAAGGTCCCGGTTACGGTAGCTTATAGATATGGACAACTCCGGCCGGAGCTGACCCAAAAACCGCCTGGAAAAATCGAGAGAGATGTCAGTAATGAACGGCGGGTCGCACAGTGCGCACGTCGGACACCAGCAGCAGCCTCCTGCGCTGCGAGTGGCGACGGAAAAGAGTGATATAAACTGTTCGCAGCGATGTCAACGAGTGGCAGTGATGGTGGTTGGGAAAAAAAAAGAGAAAAGAAAAGAAAGGTTTGTGCCTGCGCCATTCGACCGCTAGGGTTGCTAGGCATCGACAACAACAAATTCATGAAAAGAAAAAAAAAAAAGAAAAACAATAACAGTATCCTTCATTCGTATAGCGACGATCCAACCTTGTCCCACACAATTCCATGCGAGTCGTCATGAGTGCCTCCGATTAAAATGAAGAACGTCGGACCCCTCCCCATATACAGCATCCCAATCAAATTCGCTCTGTTGGTTTTCCTTACCAAATGCCTCGAGAAGTTCCGCAGCCTCTTCTGATCCGTTCAAGACAGGCCGCGCGTCCTCTTTATTCTTGCTCTTGGCTCCCTGTCCATAGATACGAGATTCATCGTCCGAAAGAAACGTCCCAATGTGTCGAAAGGTCAAGCTGATACGCTCCCCGTTCATGAACTGCTCTTCGGGGGACTTCAATTCTATCGGTCGCTTGTCATGATTAATCGCGTGCAACCACTTGGCGTTGGTATCCAGTCCCAACACGAACATGGAATTGTGTGGGAGTGGGATTTTCTGCGCCTGCCGAGGAACGCCCCTTTGCCCCGCGTTTTTCGCACCGTCTCGCTTCAGACGCAGGGTCATGGCCCGCTGTGCGCCAAGGCTGACGTTGACGATCCTGGACCCACGGACCACGTCGATCGTCTTATCCGAGTGTTCTGATATGTAATCCGCTCCACTTCGATAATGCTGAATCAAAACATGGTTCACTGGATGATCGAGCACCTTTTGCACGTGTGCCCGAATAAGAGAAACCGTCGGCGAAAAGGGACGAAGTGCGGGGGACTCGTCCGCCGGATGCCGGTATATGGGAAAACTGTACCCCGAGGAAGAGAAAAAAATGATTATGTTAATCTAATCCGACGAGCGTTTTCGTTAGGCTCACCTTCCGTCCGTAGCGATGTCCCCCTCTACGGCCACAAGTCTAGGCACTTCCCCACCTAAATCGTAAATATCGTACGACATGAGCGTAACGCAGACGACGCGTAAGCGCTGGACGTACCTCGATGGTACATGACGTTCCATGCCACCTCTTTCCTCATATTCTCAAACGCAACCTGCGCTAGATCGGGCGGGAGAATATCAAGCACGAGCTCGGAATCGCCCTCGCCAATTCTATCGTCTACTCCGAGGCTCGGAGGAGCTGCATTGCGAGGCCTGTGAGATCAATAAATTGAGATGCCGCCGCAAGAATCGGACATGGGTGGCGCACATGGTACGTGTGAGGGGGCGAAGAAGAACTCGGAAGGTGGTCGGGGATCGGCTTGATAGCGTGATATGTTCAGCACGCCGCTGTACGCCTGTAGCCAAGAGCGTCAAGTACAGACACGTTGCTGGCGAGTGCGCAAGGTGGATGCCTCGTGTCCTGATATACGTGAGTACGAAACTCAAACCTTCACCGACCTTTTGACCGTATCTACACACCCTGGCTCGATGTGTCGGCGGGGACGTGTCCACGTTTTTTTCGCAACGTTGGACGTAGGAATCAAAAGTATATGAACACGAGGCGTTGAGTCACCGCTAGGGAACAGGCTTGGCTGAAACAGGAAGATCAGGTCGCATCTGACGCATAGCCACAGCACGATGATGCCTCGAGGATACAACGTGTCCGTCTCGGAACACTACCACGCTCATCAACTCACTTGCCCGAGGTCGCACAGCAATCTCGCCTCCGTTTGGTGCGCGTTACAAAACTCTGGACCGAAACCATGATGATGATAATTTCTACTTGAAGGCTTATATCCGTCATTGCGAATGGGTGTAGATTGCACGCGATATGTTGCCTGTCCAGAGCACGAATCTACGCCGACACGTCCCGATGTCATTATCATCGTGAGGACCTTGTTCGTAGTGCCAAAGTCTCGAAGTACGATCTTGTCTGGCCGACTCTGTTCATTAGCCTTTCTCCTTTCGTGCTATCACCGCCGATATGTCTTCAAAAATGTGTGGTTGTTCAGCAAGTGTGTAGCCCGGAGTGCAATTGCCGCGTTCTCAAGGACTTACCGATGACTTCTCAACGACATCGAACGTCCGATCGTTGATTTCCTCCAACTTTGGGTACGTGTACCGGATTGGAACGTTTTCGCCAATTGATCTCGAATGCAGGCGTAAATCCTAGACTTCCGAGCGCCGAGATCAGTCAGCGCTTCAGTCACGTACCAGACTTGGTGAAGCAAGCACCGTTGTCGAAAATCGTTGCATGAATCGCTTGCCTCCAAGTTGCTCAACTGTCCTGGATCGTCCCAACGACTATGTTTTGTCATGCGGAATGTGTACAGATATTTCTACAGAATGCAGATATCTCTACAGAATAATCAACTCCTTCATGGGACCAAGATATGCCCACCGCATGACGATCCACAACTCGAAGGCTCAGGTCTTCATGTAGTAGCACACAATATTTTAACAACACGATCCACACATGGCACGATATCAGACGAAAAACCATGTCTCTCGTGCATCATGACCCATACCGACACGTCAAATTTTTGTTCCAATCCTCCGACCCGACCCCTTCAATGACGACGAACAACCGATACGGGTCATACTTGTCTTTGATCCTCTTCAATTTGGAATAATGCGAACCGAAGAAAGTCTTCTGCCAGTCAATCTCGAAAGCAGATGCCTATTCGGATGTCACAGCGTCGAGTCAATGAACCACACAAGAGGGACGGAGATAAAATGACACCACCTCGTTTAAATAGGCACCATCGTTGGGCGACGCATCGTACAACCCCTGGATCCATCCCCTGAGTTGTTGGAGCTGGCCCTGGATTCTGGCCGACGACGTGGTCTCGTTCCAGCTCACCCAGCACAGCGTCTCGACGACCGCATTTCTCCAGGCAGGATTCAAGCCCGCAGAATTAGCACTAAACTGGCTCACTTTGCCACCAGCAACAGTGCTGGGTGGACCATCGTCAGACGAGTGAGCGGGGGGAAACACGAACATGACGTACTTTAGTCCGGCCCCACAATCGATCAACACCTGCGCGACTTGGCTGTAATTAGTCGCGACCACGTCTCGCGATAGGAGCCGAGACGAGACCGCACCATATCCACCGACTTGCGTCCCACCACTATTAATGAGCCGATACAGCAGTTCATAGGAAGATGGAAAGTAAAGCATTTGGCTCCCAGACACAACCCCATACGGCGCCAGGGACTGTGCAAAGTTGAGCCATGACTGCGTCGTCGCTGCGGCGGTCTCATTGGTCATGTTCGGTGCCGCGTAAGAGAAAAGCACTTCTCGGCTCGATACGAAGCCATATCCACCCCAACCGTCGTCCGTAAATTGGGTCTGGTACCGCACAAGCCCCTCGACCAGCGGAGTCAACGCAGAGGAATTGGTGACATTTCCTTGCCATGTGAAGAGTTGGAGCGGCACCTCGGGGTACGTGCGGTACGTGACCGAGGTAACAATTCCGTACGTGCTACCGCCGCCGCCACGCAACGCCCAGAAGAGATCCGAGTGCTGATGTGCGTTTGTGGTTAAGTATTCGCCTTTGGAAAGCACAATGGAAATTTCCAGCGCATTGTCGACACCTTCGAGGGGTAATCAGCTCATCCGAGTGGTTCAGTGGAGCCGACAAGAACCTACCGAGACCATAGCTAGGTGACAGGATCGAGTGTCCTCCACCTGTCAACCATCCACCGGCTGCACCGACAGTGCCGCCGACAGAGACGCCGCCAACCATAAGACGGCCATACTCGTTCACCGCCGCATATGCTTCGTACCACTGCACGCCGGCACCGAGGGTGATGGCTGTACGAATAAATACTATCAACGAACGAAACCCGAGAAATCGACCAACGGACCTCCAAATGTCTCGTTCCCAGGCGCACCTTGTGGCACGAACGCAGCGTCGTATGTGATATTCTTCATATTGTGTGTCCACACCACAAATGAATCACGCGCCGCACTACGTCCAATAAGATCGTGACTGATGCCAAAAAATCGCCATCAGAAATAATTCATACAAGCGAGACGTGCCCTACGCCCGCGCCTTACTCGCATGCGACAATGGACGTACCCCGTGTTCTTGACGACCAACTTTAGGCGATGCTCGACTGCAAACGCGATCGCGGCTTGTACATCCCCCACGTCACGGGCATCCACGCCGATCACAGGCACGCTACCCTGTCCACACGTCCCCGTGATACTCGTATTCATAAAACACCCATCGATCGTCCCATTCTGAAACATGAACGTCTCGAAGATGGCGAACTCCATCGACCCGGGGTGTGATGCGCGCCAGTTACTGTCATACCAATTCGCTTGAACGTCCGTGCAGTTTCCGGACGGATTTGGGACGGGGTAGCATGCCGAGGCGGAGGGAAGGGGGTAGATGAGTGGTTGGGATACCTGGGATTGGAGCTGGGAGAAGGTGGCAGGGGAGGGCCAGCAGGATTGGTCACTGGTACAGAGACAGCCTGAGTTCGAGGTGGCAGTGCTACTAGCTTGAGTGGTCGAGAAGAGGTACCCGAGCGTCCCCAAGAGAACTACAGACACTCTCATCATGTCTGCCTGGAAGTGGGTTCACTGGGGCGGGGCCAGCTGGTGGAGCGACAGCCGAGGCGGCGGAAGGTCCTGTGACCCCAGGTCCGGTGAGGGCTTGGCCAGAAGGTGGCCTGGAGGGGGCACTGCCGCCTCTGCTGTCGGGGGGGTCGACACCATTATCGCCAGGGCTACCAGTGCAAGTGCGCGGGGGCATGATGGTGGATTGATTTGATTTGATTTGAAGAGTGAAGTATCACGACGACGATTTCTTTGGGATATGTCCCCAAAAAGGTCAATGGGCTGGGTAATTTGGTGTAGTAGGTTCCGGGGTGGCAGCGGGCACCCCCAGAGCTCATAACTTGTAAAGACTAGATACACAGATTACTGCATACGGATAAATTATAAGTCAAATGGGTATAGAGTGGGCGACAGAGACTTACCTCTCCAGCGACATGATAGTCGAGTGGAAAGGGAGTCATAATGGGTAATGGTATATGTATGAATGGTTCGTATTCCATCAGAGGCAGCATGCTACACGATGCCGTGCTCCAACAGAGAACTACAGACACTCTCATCATGTCTGCCCGTGATGCGGAAGGCTGCCACAAGATGAAAGGGCGCGCTTCTTGGAATTTATACCCCAGTATGCCTCCCTAGAAAAGCGGGCAGCATCGCGCACCTTCTCACTCCGGGGCATTGCTGTGTGTCGCTCATTTGGATCAGAAGGTAATCTGCTGCACACGTACACCGTCCATGAAGATGGTAAGTTGCCCGAGGTCGCACAGCAATCTCGCCTCCGTTTGGTGCGCGTTACGAAACTCTGGACCGAAACCATGAAGACGATAATTTCTACTTGAAAGCTTATATCCGTCATTGCGAATGGGCGTAGATTGCACGTGATACGTGTAATCACTCGTGCCTGTCCAGAGCACGAATCTACGCCGACACACCCCGATGTCATTGTCATCGTGAGGACCTTGTTCGTAGTGCCAAAGTCCTGAAGTACGATATTGTCTGGCTGACTCTGTTCATTAGCCTTTCTCCTTTCGTTCTCAAGGACTTATCGATGATCGATGACCTCTCAACGACACCGAACGTCCGATGGTTGGTTTCCTCTAACTTTGGGTATGTGTACCGGATTGGAACGTTTTCGCCAGATGGTCTCGAATGCAAGCGTAAATCCCAGGCTTCCGAGCGCCGAGATCAGTCAGCGCTTCAGTCACGTACCAGACTTGGTGAAGCAAGCACCGTCATCGAGAATCGTTGCATAATTCACTTGGATCCAAGTTGCTCAACTGTCCTGGATCGTCCCAACGACTACGTTTCGTCATGCAGGTGTACAGATATTTCTACAGAATCATCAACTCCTTCAAGGGATAAGATATGCCCACCACATGACGATCCATAACTCGAAGGCTCAGGTCTCCATGTAGTAGCACACAATATTTTAACAACACGATCCACACATGGCACGATATCAGACGAAAAACCATGTCTCTCGTGCATCATGACCCATACCGACACGTCAAATTCTTGTTCCAATCCTCCGACCCGACCCCTTCAATGACGACGAACAACCGATACGGGTCATACTTGTCCTTGGTCCTCTTCAACTCGGAATAATGCGAACCGAAGAAAGTCTTCTGCCAGTCAATCTCAAAAGCAGATGCCTATTCGGATGTCACGACGTCAAGTCAATGAACCACACAGAGGGACGGAGATAAAATGACACACACCTCGTTCAAATAGGCACCATCGTTGGGCGACGCATCATACAACTCCTGGATCCATCTCCTGAGTTGTTGGAGCTGGCCCTGGATCCCGGCCGACGGCGTGGTCTCGTTCCAACTCACCCCGCACACCATCTCGACGACCGCATTTCTCCAGGAAGGATTCAAGCCCGCAGAATTAGCACTAAACTGGCTCACTTTGCCACCGGCAATAATGCTGGGTGGACCACCGTCAGACGAGTGAGCGGGGGGAAACACGAACATGACGTACTTTAGTTCGCCCCCACAGTCGATCAACACCTGCGTGACTTGGCTGTAATTAGTCGCGACCACGTCTCGCGATAGGAGCCGAGATGAGATCGCGCCGTATCCACCGACTTGCGCCCCACCACTGTTAATGATCTCATACAGCAGTTCATAGGAAGATGAAAAGTGAAGTGTTTGGCTCCCAGATGCAACCCCATACGGCGCCAAGGACTGTGCAAAATTGAGCCATGACTGCGTCGTTGCCGCGGCGGTCTCATTGGTCATGTTTGGTGCCGCGTAAAAGAGAATCACTTGTTGGCTCGATATGATGCCATATCCACCCCAACCATCGTCCGTAAATTGGGTCTGGTAGCGCACAAGCCCCTCGACCAGCGGAGTCAACGCAGAGGAATTGGTGACATTTCCTTGCCATGTGAAGAGATGAAGCGGCACCTCGGGGTACGTGCGGTACGTGACCGAGGTAACAATTCCGTACGTGCTACCGCCGCCGCCACGCAACGCCCAGAAGAGATCCGAGTGCTGATATGCGTTTGTGGTCAAGTATTCGCCTGTGGAAAGCACAATGGAAATTTCCAGCGCATTGTCGACACCTCCGAGAGGTAATCAGCTCATCCGAGTGGTTCAGTGGAGCCGACAAGAACCTACCGAGACCATAGCTAGGTGACAGGATCGAGTGTCCTCCACCTGTCAACCATCCACCGGCTGCACCGACAGTGCCATCGGCGCCGCCAACCATAAGACGACCATACTCGTTCACCGCCGCATATGCTTCGTACCACTGCACGCCGGCACCGAGGGTGATGGCTGTACGAATAAATACTATCAACGAACGAAACCCGAGAAATCGACCAACGGACCTCCAAATGTCTC
>JBBPLR010000342.1:0-22711 GCA_038089915.1 Sutorius australiensis | reverse complement strand
TGACATACTACAAGATACCTTTATTCGTTGGATGAGAAATGATCCACGACGGGTTGTCTCCCGTCGCATACTGGTCGAGGTAGGTCAAGGTGTTGTCATCGGTATTAAAGATATAAGATGCGATCGACGGAGTATAGCCCCCAGCAAGAATCGTGAAGCTGACCATCGTCGACGGTCGTTACACACCTGAGCAGGGAGGGAAAGCAGCATTTTCCCTGGTAGGTTTTTTAAGGGACAGAGCTGGCGGCAAGGTGCCAAGACGTACAAAAAGCACGCATCTCGCTTGGGCAGTTTTGAACGAGTAACGCTTACTCGATCCTTACTCAACCAAAGTTAAACACATAGATCCTACCTTTGAGCTTTACGGCGCGCAGGTGTGCGCCAAGTAGTTCTCGTGAAGCAGGCCAGCATAGATCTAGAGTGTATCTCAGGCGATGAACACTCACCATCATTCGGTCGCATGGAAGTTCCGAGAGAAGAAGTTGAACTCCACCAGTGACCATTCCTTTTTTGTACACTAACGTCTGGTGTTCGCACTTGGTCAGGGTCGGCTGCTCGGTGAGGATAGTCTTTGCGGCTACTAGCTGAAATTTGAAGGCCTGAAACTTCCGTGAGTCCATAACAGGGAAGAACTAATGTGGTTAAAATTACAGCACGATCGTGCACGTCTGAATGCTCGAGCTCGCCTAAGCCAGCCTGACCATCGTGTTAGTACATCTGAACAGAGTAGTACAACAGCAAGCTAGTAATGGGTGGAACTCCCCTCTCGTTTTTAGTTGAAATCATGACGAGTTGGACCACCTGCAAGAATGCGGTATGGATTCGTGGATCAAATAAATCACATTCAGCCAACTAACTCAGCACTTGTCATTTTTCAACCAAACAAAGGTATATCTAGTGGGAATGACGGTATTCACCGCAACCTCCTCGAGGTTCGCCCCACACTCTGTCCTCTTGTACACTTTTACGCCACCCGTTCCCGCGATCCCAGCAGCGACGATATAGGCCTCGCCACCGAACCCTGCCTGTTCGCCGGACATCATCCCCCGGATCTGATCGAGACCGGTATAGACCTGGTTGCGCAAGACAAGTTGGTTGTTGACATTCTCAAAGATGGCAATCGTGTCTCCCCGAGAATCTTGCACGCCTGTATTGCGATTCGACGTGTAGATATACGGAACGGGATATTCCGGAGTAGGCTCAGGAATGAGAATCTCAGCAGCAGCAAACGTGGAACCCGCGGGTGGGTCAGGAGGAATGGTGGAAACATTTGAGAGGATCTGAGAGGTGCCGTTCGGGTAGGGAGGGACCTCCTGGACAGTCAAAGTACTCGACAACTCGTGTAGGGTATACAACATATTATCTATACCGGTGTCAGCTATCAATGAGATGGATGCTGTATGGCATACCTCTGATACGGATGTGACGGGGCCCGCTGCCAATGGGATGCTGGATCTCACCGTGAACTGCATAGTTACCAGGGTTGCTATCAACCTCGCCGAGTCTCCAGATCTTGTCATTACCCTGATGCAAGGTGAGCCAAATTGTTCTCCTGATGGAAAATAGCTGACCTTGTCGGGAATGAAGAGTTCATTGCCATATTGGTAGGTCATGTGGGGTTCCGCGGTACTCTGAGTGCCAGTAGTGGGGACGGGGAACATTACAATGTTTGAATCATTGAAGAAATGCAAGTAGTCATCCTCCGTGGGGATGACACGAGCTGTACCAGAGCCATACTATGCATTTGTCAATGGAGCGGTCATACGTAGTTGCGATGGTACACACATTGACAACTGCAACTTGTCCCGTCGACAAACCGGCGCAGTAATTAGGACTCACTCCCCCAGTACTGGTTGTATCCACAAGCGTTAGAGCGCCCTCGGGACCAACAGTGAAAGACTGTATGGCTCCGTCTACGTTCTCGTTGACCGCGCTTGACAAACGTAATCGAGTAGAACCAAAGGAAAGAAAGAAGACGACACACATACTATAAGATGCTCTTGTTCGTTGGATGCGACATGACCCACTCCGGGTTGCCGCCCGTCGTGTACTGGTGGAGATACGTCAAAGCATTGTTATCGGTATCGAACAGATAGGATGCAACAAAGGTGGAAACACCGCCGGCGAGAATCGTGAAGTTGACCATCGTCAACTAGTCGTTACGTGCTCGTTACGGGAAGGAACCGTGTGGTTCCTTTTATCCCTGCACAGTAGCAGGGTATTTACGGGTCCGAAACTGGTTGCAAAAGCAAAAGACCGATGTGTTTCACATGGGTGGCTCAAGAGTTTTATCAGCCATATGCCCAATGTCAGATCGGGAATGAGAGGCGGCCTCAGTTCGGGGTTCTTGCTGGTCGCGCTAGACGGAAGTACTCGGGGCCACGGACGAGAAGCATAGGAAACACAGACCATATATTACAATCGTTCATCGGACGAAGAACGATCCGTTGTCAACATCGGCGGGAACTCACCGGTTCAGCCAACAGACGCGAGAAGCCACGATACTTCAACGTATTGGAGAGGAGATTCCATCATGTTTCAATCGTGAGTAGCTTGGATACATACGGTGCGCTAGCGCACCATCACATGTGCGATCATTTACCAGTCTTCCAATGGGAAAATGATTGACGTGATTGAGAAGGTGCTTCTTGGACTCCCAGGAGTAGGAGGCATCACCTCGGTCTGGGCCATGGCACAGACCGTAACAGCGGCCACCGAGATGGTTAGCAGGAAGAACCAAATTATTAGGTAAAGCATGTTCTGATGAAAAGTGTACAAAACATACCAAATACAGCAACTTTTAGTACCAAACACCCAACATCTTTCGTACCTTGCTTTCGCGTTTCAGCCTGACCGATCACTACAATGCGCTACGGTCTCCCAAGATCCCCATCCCCATCCCCAGTGCGCCGGTAAGCACCTCTTTGTCCCAACTACACCTACGCTCACGACCTCCAGCCAGCCGCGACGAACGTCGGGCTTTGGTCTCCCCTCAGACTCGGAAACCGAACCTGATGAACCCGTGAGCGACGTCGACCGCCCCAGCTCACCCCCCTTCACCGATTCTGTCGCCTTTGACTCGGACGGAGAGACACCCGTCGCGTCCCCCTCGTGAGTTACTCTCTGTCGCACCAACCCCGAACGCTCAAGGGTGCCACGTGTATAACGCAGCGCGAAACGAGTACCGTGCAGTCCGGCGGAACGGCGACTCGTCGAGGAGACGGTTGCTGCTATACGACTTCGGACACGATACCATGACCCTTATGAAGAATGGGAGAAACAGACTCGCAAGGAGGCATTGGTGGGTGACGCCCCACTCTCTCGAATGCCACGACTGAATTTGACCTTGATAGCGCACCGCACGTAAAGAACAGGCAGAGGACCTTTTCGAGACACACGAAGAGCGTGCAAGGAGGAGAGACAAGGACTTGCAGATGCTCGCTGTGAAACATGATCAGCAGTTGACAGAAGTGCAGAAGCTGCTCTCGGCACTCAAATTGCAACAACAATCAGAATTCAATCGACTTAGGATTGAGTGGAACGAGCAGGACAGGGCACAACATGATCGTATAGAACGAGTCATACGGATAGAGGAAGATAACCATCGAAAGAAACTGGAAGCGGAGAGGAAGAAGCGGGAAGAAGAGGAGCGTCAGAGGAAACTGGAGGAGGAGAAGCGATTGGCCGAGGAGGAAAAGAAGCGGCAGGAAGAAGAACAGAGACGGAAACAGAAAGAGGCTGAGGAAGCAGAGAAACGAGCCAAGGATGAGGCCGAACGTGAAAAACGTGCATCGTTGGCAGCGGCAGAAAAGAGGAGAAATGTTCTCGGTATTACCCTGCCCGAGGAAGATTGGGCCCGTGCCCGACAAACGCTCAAGGTAAGCAATATCCTGGCCGGACATTGCTGCGGGTTCTAAAGGGCAATGGCATAGAACCTTAAGGCTGGTCCGATGCGGACCGTCAAGGGTGACCAGGCCTTGAAGCCGCAATGGAGTGCCATTCGCAGGCAAATTACTCCCAAGATAGGTCAATTAACACAGGATATGGCGACTATCACGCGGATAGTGAGAAAGTCATTTTCATTGTAGGGTGCTGCTTACGAACCTCCCATTAGACCAACCAGATCTTTGAGCTCGTCTACCCACAGCAAGCAAGCTCGGGACCTTTGTATCTGGCCTCACTTTCCTCTTTGGCCAAGGCAATATTGCTACAAGCGGAGACCGAAGTAACGGCAGAGAAGAAGAGCGCTATTCCTCTGGCGCTCGTGACCGCGAACCTTTTAGAAAAGCTGCCCGCCTTCACCGACATCTTTTTCGCGAAGCTTGTGCAGCGATCCGGCGGATGGCCGGTGCCTTGTGTCATCCCGTCGGCCGACGCCGATGGCACCCCGTTCACGGACGAAGTACGCGTGAAAGCCATGGGCTACCGTGTGAGCAACAACGAGCAAGAGTCGAGTGGAGATTATGTGACACGCGTGTCTGGGATGATGCGCGTGTACTTCCTCATCATGGCCATCCCCGTTGCAAAACCGCTCGACAACATGTTCCGACTACCAAGATACTGGACTTATTTCGCGAGGATGATGAACGACGAACGGCTACTCTCCACCGCGGTCGCCGCGCAGCTCTTATATGGTGTGTGTATATCGGGACCACCATGCTCATGACTGATGGCAACCACACAGCTGCGCTGGATGTGGGTGGAATGGAGGCGAAGTATATATGGGGTAAACAGTGGGTCAAGCTCCTCGAGCTGCTGTACGAGGCTGCCACCGTGGGCATCGGGGGCAAACGTGGTACTGTCTTGGGAGGTCAGACCCCTGAAGGTAAAGCTGCATGTGTCCGTGTCCAACTTGAGATCGAGAACATCGTCCGGAGCTCATAGTGCTATTGCTTCGATGCGATCAGAAGATGCCTAGGGACCATCACGCCACCGGGGGTTCTAATATTGAACAGGTTGTGTATCTAGTCAATCATGGATTGAGTGTTGGGTGATATCCACGGTACTATGCCAAAAACGATGGGAGTTATGAGATCCCCAAGCATGATATGGGACACATGTATGTACTATGTAGGCCGTAAATGAAAACTGCATGGTGCGGGGAAGCCTTGTATTCATGTGTAGGAGCCACATCTCACGACCCTCGTGTTGGCTTAACGCCTCAGGGGGGGAGAAATTTAACCCGAGAAGACGAAGGCAGGTTGGAGCCCCGTGATACAGGTGGCAGCTCTATCACCTTTATCTATGGGAGGATATGTGATAAAAAAAAGTTGTGCAACCAGTGCGTGTTCGAGTAAACGGCATATGTTTCGTAACTTGTCCAACCAAGGATGATCCTCGCGAGAGATAAAGTGGGCAGTGTTGGATCGTCGAGACCGCGAGGCGAACGCGCTCACCGGGTCGGAAACACCCATATGAACGGCGAGACCATATCGGCTATCCAGCGCTAGATCGCACGACTCGGCAAGAGACCGTGGTCGACCACTCGTACTTTTTTTCGCAGGAGAACATTGTGTGGCATGTGCCAGGCACGGCATGCGTTCTGTGTCTCAAGTGCCCCGAAAGAGCAGACGGGCCGGTGCCAGGATGGTTGGTTGCTGTGCCTATAAACAAGTACTGGCACGTCCCCGGGGATGAACATCTGAATCATGGCCGGTGCATCAAAGGTGTGATCTGATCACTTGGTGGAACCGGTCCACGTCCAACGTGTACCACGGGTGGACACTGTCCTCCACATCGGATTATCGATAACGAACGGCCACACTTTTTCTGGAATGTGGAAATGCGAGTAGCCGAGAGGAAATTAAACGAAAAAAGAAGAAAGGGGTCTTATTGAATTCTCTGCGTAATAATGCGCAAGATAACGAGACAAAGGTTCTGGTCTCGACCAGATAATCACATCGCCATCTTGATGGTCAAGATGGGATATCTCGTTTTCACAGTGCGTGGACACCGTGAGAGGCGTAGCGCTGGCAGTACTCGGTGCGAAGGAGAAAACACGCGGCGCGCGCTGAGCGGCGGCGCCGGTGGGAGACGGGCTGTGCGCGGACCAATTTATGGGCGTTGACTCGGTCTGTACCCTAGGCCCTAACCCGAAAATAGTGCCATTCGGGGAAAAAGAAAAAGAAAGAATAAAAATTGGTCAAATAAAATATAATCTCAAACTTTACAGAAAGATCTCGATCATGCCATGCTCGCCCAGCACAAGGAGGAAAAAGAAAAAAAAGAAAAAAAAAAGGATCTGGATTTGTGATACGTTATGAATCGCTCGGAGTTAGTATGTACTAGAAGCAGTGCGATTTGTTTGGCCCAGCCCAACTTTGATTAAAGTTTGGCAAGTACGCGCGACGGAGAAATTTCGTCTCATGCTATTTATCCACCACCATCCCGTCGAGCGATATCCCTTGTCATACATTTTTCTCTAGCAAACCTGGCAAGGGTTTCATCGTCTTGACCCTCATGCTGACACTTAGTCCTGGTTCGGTCTGCGACGTGTGCGCAGAAGAGTACGGCCCGCATTGCATTCCCCACTCTATCCCTTGCGGTGAGTCAACATCGGGTCCGTGAAAAATTTCTGATCCCCAACATCTCGTCTCAGGCCATGTCCTATGTTCAACCTGCTGCCACAAGATCGTAGAAAAGACACTACCACGCCTCAAACCCGTCTGTCCTTTCTGCCGTGAACAATTCACCAGCGACGATGTTCGTCTTATCCGTATTGACTTTTCTGCAAGCGGATATGCCACCCCAAGGCGGCGGGGAGGCAAGCAAGAGGCCCTGGATACTTTATTCCACCAGCCACCTCGTTTCCCGATCGTCGAGCCCAGCTTCTCTCGCACACGTGCCGAGGCTCGTCGTCTCGAGGACAAGGTCGCCGCCGTGGCCGCAAAAAAATGTTCAGTCGAAGAGGTTTCCACCCTTCATAACGAACTTCAAGAGTGGTTAACGCATGATGAAAAACAACAAGATGACCAGGTCCGTCCGATTCCGTCCCCTCGACCCAGCTGCGGAACTTTTTGGGGGTCTAACCTGTGCCTCAGGTTTCTTCGCTTGCTTTGAGTGCTGCGCTACTCAGAGCCATTCTCGTGAATCACTTCGCTCATTCTGAAGCAACAAAAATGACTAAAGCAGTCGAGGCCACGCTCAAAGGGAAGCTGGACGACATGGAACTAACCGTGTCAAAGTTAGAAGCTGAGCTTAAGCAGTACGTTGCTACCCATATTGTTTCTCTCGTGATCCTAATATTTTCTATAGACAGGTAAATGATTCACGTGGCGTCTTTTTTTTTTTTTTCTTTCTAACGTTGACTCGCATAGCAAACCCTCTATACCCAAAAAGTACAAGAATGTCAATCTCTTCGCGCAGAGATTAGTCGTATGGGGCTCAAGTCCGCCACTCGCTCTATTTCGCCTACTCGCTCCTCTTCCGTGGCCCCTACCATGGTCAGCGAGGCTCGTCGTCAGTCTGTCTCTTCGCCTGGTGCATCAGTATACGGTGTCGCTCCCCCTATGCCTCCTATGCCTCCTGCTACTCCTACGCCAGTGTCCCGGTTTACTTCACATCATATGCGTAGCGCCTCTGTTTCTCCTGGCTCCAGACCTGTTACACCTGCACGGACGATGACCCCTGCTGTCCGTTACGAGACACCCCTCCGTTCCTCTAACCTCCGTCCCACTTCTCCTGTGCCACCCTCCAAGCCTCGGACTATGTCCATCTCTGCTACTTCTCCCAAAAAAATTATTCGCTCCTATTCTGACGAATCAGATAGAGAAGTGATCCATGAGCGTTGGATGCCGAACCCTGATGTTGCCTACAGTCCTCCCCATGGCAAAACGATCAACTATCCATTCGCAACACCCGCTACCCGCTCTCGCTCATCAGGTTCTAACGCAGCTTGATGTTGTTGCACCTCCACGTAGACTTTCTGGTTTCTTTTCGGACTTCGGTCTAGCAGTCTCCGGACTCGTATCCTAATATCTCTCTTATTGCTATCTTCGGTTTCCTCTTGATTCGGCTCCTGTTTCTCTCTCGTATCTGGTTCTTTTTTCTCCTCTCTAATTCCTCATCTCGCTGATCTTCGTCTCCATCTCTGTTGCTTAGCCTCGTGTCTCATCTTCTTGTTTCCGCTCCTCCTTTGCGTTAATCTCAATTTTCACTGTATCGTATATTATCTCTTTCTCTTCTCGTCTAGGCTGTCGGATAGATTTCTCAGCCACATCTCGTTCCCGTTTCTCTGTTACTTATCACCTTTACTTTCATCATCGCCAAGGGGAGCGTTTTCGTTTAGCGTTGTTGGTCTAGCAGTCCAATCTTCCTGTAGCATTGCATTTCCTTCTTGTCTCGTCACATTCCCATTTTACGAGCACTTACGATTCCGTCGGCAGATTTGTAGACTTCTGCTTTCCAACGGATACTTGACGACTTTGGGTACATGATTTTGGTTACGAGCATTAGATGAATGACATTGATGACCCTTTACTTCCATTTTGCACATGGGCGGATCATATCGGTCAACGTATGAACATTGTCTTTTCGGTGAGCGTCTGTTACAAGACTGATGCCCGTCCTGCTACCGACACGTTCCCGTAATGCGTAGCCTCACTTTCCTGTCTCGATCTGCCAAGTTGCATCAAATCCACCGTGTCCCTGAAACACGGCCGTGACGAAATATTTGCGGCAAAGTGCCTTCCATCCTTTCACATCCACACAGCAAGGTAATGCGGCAACTATGCCAAGATAGTGCATAGTGTACCAATTGTTATGCCATCCATTCTTGCGGCACCGCGCATGCGTGCATTCTCTCGCCATGGCGTCTCGGAATGGAAAACGCAGACCACAGTGGCGACGCGCGTACCGTTTTGGTGCGCAGTCGCACCGCCGTTAACGTTCATTTCGGTTAATAGCAATTGTCTCGATGAGAACAGGTGAGAACGATTCACGATGGCATTGTCTCAGGTTCAGGCCCTTCAGGTCACCACGAATGAGAACGTGGAACGCGAAAGGAATTTTCTTTGGCAGAACGTGGCATGCGTGCGTACGTACTCGCAGGCTAATGAATGTCGAATGTCTATATCTATATCAATGACGGACGACGTGGCTGGACGGGTTGGACGAGATAAGGCCTGCGCTGTGATGGCACGTAGTAGAGGTGCGGCCACGTTGCGCGCTTGTCTGTCGAGTGCGTGATGCGAACGGCGGTGGAACGGGATGGCGTCAAGGGGACTCCGAGAATGACATGGACGCAACGTTGACCACACGTGTTTCTGAACGATGTGACGCATACTCTAACTTATGGAGTAAAGTTGGATGAACGACCGCAGAGCCTTGGTTAGTACGCGTGCGATGTGGGTCTCTTTCTTGAGCGCGTTGGTGAACCGTGGAGGGTTTCCTTATTTTCGTGCGCTGACCGGTCGATCGCGAAGCGATTGAATAGATAGCGACTAGGCGATGTACCCAGTGAAACCTCTCCGTGCATGTTTCCTCGAGATCTCTTCCTAATCGATGCTATCTATCGTGTGTGTGTGTCGGGCCCCTGACAGCGAGGCGTAGCCCTTGCCTCGAGGCTCCAGGATGGTGTTCTGGAGGGACTGCCAAGATGAATTGATTGACGTAACGTCTTCTATCGGCTATCCCGTGTTCGTGGTGACCCTATATCAGCCTATATCCATGTTCAGTAGCCATCTTTGACTACATGCAAGTGGTGATAAGCAGATACAAAGTCGTCCTTTATGTCGGTCGGTATAGTCGGTATTACTGGTCAGTCGAGCGGTTTGATCGCGGCTACACGGCGATGTTTGGTACAACGGCGTTCTCTTGCGAAGTTACCGCGATGTTCCGTTCGACACTTGCGGTGGGTAATACATAGGGTAGGGTCTGTATGGATGATACTCGGGCTCAGGCTCGTGAGGATCGCGGGATGCGGTCGTAATGAGGCGTATTCCATTCCAGACGAACCCTTTTCTTTCCTTTATTTTCGCGAACATCAGACAAGAATGCATCTACGAGCCTGTGCACGTCCGTCCGTAGGGATGATAGGGTTGTCGCGTACACACAGGCGATGCACACGCATACGATAAGATGCCCAACGGGGTTGCGATTGCGACGCACGGCGACGTGCTGTAAGCTGGCATTCGTGCGTCATTTCCGCGCAGGTTCGTAAATACGTATCCCGTCGCCTTCCGATGGAACCCATGCCTCGTCGATACAGCGTGTCGTAGGGTCGTCGAACCACTTTTGTGCTAGGCTTCCTGTCCCATTGGGTCATACGCGTTTCAGTGTCGCGGCTCGCGGCTGGACCTGACGTGTCGACGTACGTTGGTCTCGGGTCCGTCCATGTTCAGGCCCAGGATTCGGGGTGACGTTTGTATTTTTATTTTTGGACTGTTCGGGGTGAGGGGAGGGAGTACCATCGACTCTGATGCGAAGCGGGCGTAGCATCATGTATTCGTACGTGGTCTTTCGCCGGATGACCGCGGAGTCGAGAGGGTCGTGCCTCTTCGAGTTACCGCTCGGGCATACTTGGTTGATCAAAGAGCTTCATGTAGCAACCCCTCGATAGAACTTGGAAGCGACAGTCCGAGCTCATCGGCGAGAATCGACGTTCCCAACGGACAATAAGAAGCGGGATATAGTCGACGTTGGCCATGCATGGGTGATGATACATGCGATCGTTGACGGTACATAGATTACGCTACTACGAATAAACATACAACATCGCCTCGGGGCAGACTCGGATCTTATCGCATCGCATCGCATTACCATCTAGACAACAACTTGGTGGGCGGGCTATGAAAAGAGAGCAGTACACGATGAGTGGTTCGATCGGAGAGAAAATGAGGGTTTGATACTGACCGCGTTGGAGGCGCTAAGGCCCAGCACTCTGGCGATTGAGCTGAATTCTTGCTGAGTCGGCTTGACCGCGCCATTCAAGACTAATGATGAGGGAAGGAACAGGGTGAACGACCAATTATCCCCGATAGACGAGGCTACGTACTGCCATTGATACGTCCACCGTCCACGCCAGCCTGTGATGCAAGCTGTGTGCTGTTAAGCCCTATCAGGGATGGATGTCAGGGTTCGTGTACAGTGGGAAGAACGAGCGCGTACCCTTGTCCTGCAGAGCCTTGGTGAGAGCAGAGCAACTCGACATGATGAAGAGATATGAGTGTGGCTAGGTGTGGAGCTGGGATTTCTCAGGGGCCCCTTTTATTCGAAACTGAGGACCAGCAGGATAGGAAAGCTGACCGGATTTGTATCGAAGTCATCCGATAGCAAGTAGCCGGCGTCAACAGCTATCACTGTGGAGGTACTCAATGTTTCAGCCAAGGTCCAATGGCACAAATAAATTCATTGTATGGCAAGGATCGCAAGCACGTTTCCAACAAATTGCGCCGCGGAGGACGCTACTCTGTGGAATTACACTGTCACCTGCTTGCTGTCTTGGCTGGTTCAGAGTCAAGGGTGACGGGTTCCCACGATGTATGTGTGTACGTGACGTGGTTTGCTGTGGGTTTGGCCCCTGTTTGTGATGCTCCATCAAGATGGCGTGATCACAGCGCTGGCAGGGCACCGAGTTGATCTTTCGTATGGCGAGAATCATAGGGTTCAGATCTTGTCTGATTCTCCTTGGCGTGTGAGAAGGATCGTGGACTGGAACCATGATAGTCGCTGCGGCTGGTGGGAACGACGAGATAGATGCCAGAATCAGCCACTGCCAGCCAGAGGTCACATAAATAGCTGCTACATACTTCGGTATCCAGTACGTATTTCCCAATTTGCGCTGTTGGGACCGTACTCTTGGGAGTTATCTAGGCGACCATGGGAACCCCGCCATCCTGTGCCAGCTGAGCAGAAATCCTGCATAACAAATAATCGGCAACAATCTGTGCTTCCGTAGCACTTGAGCGGAGAGTACGAAGACGTTGGGTCTTACTTGACTAAACCAAGATGAGTTCATGGCATGACGAGATAACTTCTGGTTCAAATGCGATCCATCTGCTAGTGTTGCTGCGCGAGATTGCTCATTCAAGGGCCAAAGGAACCAACCCTTGACCTATCATATATTCTGCACTCGTCGGTCACCTCAAGTTCTGTAAGCCCTCATCAACAATACGCGCGGCGTCGGCAATAAGATGCTGATGCCCGTTGTCAATGCGTGACACTACCATTTCACGAGACGCATCATGCTTTCGAAAGTCCGGATGAGAAGTTCCTTACGGAAGGGGTAGAGGGTTAACGAGTTGGCTGAGATATAGATGTTTGGTGACACTCCTAGGTTGTCACTCGGGAAAAAGACAATGATAGGCTCACCTTGTCATAAAGACCAGTAGCATGGAACGTTGTCCCCATGAGAGTAGTACTCAAAGACAAGCGATTCATGGCATGGGGGGGCTGGACCCGTCAAAGGACTTTTGCAAAATAAGAAAAAAAAAGAATGACTATACCATCTGGCCGAGTATTGTCGAGTTGAAAAGTTGGAGGTTGACAGGGGCATATTTGTCACTGTTTGGTAGCCTCCACCCTCGAGAGTTTGTGCAGCCACCCCGGGCCACGCTCAGTGTCACTCAACGCTTCTACCCCTCAAGTTTCGTCAAATGGTACGTGTTTTGTGTCGTAGATCTTGGATGTGTCGAGACATGCAGCATTCTGCGTTTCTCTGCGATCCAACGGAGACTTCATGATGGATGGCAACGCTGACGGTTGGATGTACAGGCCCCCAAAAAGAAGGCCGCCAAGGAAGAAACCGCCGTCTCGCTCGGTCCTCAGGTCGCCGAGGGAGAGCTCGTCTTCGGTGTTGCCCACATCTATGCCTCGTTTAACGACACCTTTGTCCACGTCACCGATCTGTCAGGCAGGGAAACCATCTCCCGTGTCACTGGTACGTTGTGTTTTCGCCTTTATAAAGTCATCATCTTAACCGCCTTACAAGGCGGAATGAAGGTCAAGGCCGATCGTGACGAGTCTTCGCCGTACGCTGCCATGTTGGCTGCTCAGGACGTCGCAGCGCGCTGCCGTGAAGTCGGCATCACTGCACTTCACATCAAACTCCGGGCGACCGGCGGTACTGGCACGAAAACACCTGGCCCCGGTGCGCAGAGCGCACTCCGCGCGCTTGCCCGTTCTGGTATGCGTATCGGCAGAATCGAAGATGTCACGCCGATCCCTACTGACTGCACGAGGAGAAAGGTAATGTTCCGTATTGCGATTCTCCTCGTTGGTAGGTCCATTAATCCCGGTTCGACAGGGTGGTCGCCGTGGTCGTCGTCTGTGATGCCTTGTAGTTATATTTCTAACTACATGATAAAAAGAGTTTCTCGCACGCCGTCGCATGTATTCTGGCCGCAATGAATGTCGCTGATCGACGCGCATCAGGTGTTCTCTGGGACACCTGCCCCGCGGTCGTTTATCTTTTTCCGAGTGAAACATGAGGGAGAGGGCACAAAATCGCAATTTGGAGGTTTTATAACTTGGGTAGTCTTTGCCTGTGGGTGAAACATTCAAGCAGATTCACAAGGATATAGCAGACCTCGGTCAGGCGAACTCTAGTCTGATTCAAGTCTCACTTGTCGTGAGGTGATGACAAGATTATCTGAATAGTGAGTAGCAATAAGTATTGGTACGAATGCACTCCACTTTACCAAATGGGATGCAATCGTACCAATCTTATCGATGCTACCTCCGTGTTGAGCGTCGAATGAAACACACGATCCTCAAAATCTCCGACACCCTGGGTAGACGCTTATGTCTGGCGCACCGAACATAATGACTGTGAAAACGACGCACCAAACGACGCTACTTTGGTAACCACGAGGTTCGTTGCCAGTAGAGGGAAAGATATAGGGAATGTAGGGGCGGATACCCGCGTCCACTCCCTCAAGTGAACACACCACAATCAAGGGGAATGGTGGAGGAATGTGTGGAAGAGCACAGAAACGACGGAATCACCGTGGATCAAGTGAAAGCCACAAGAGAAGATTATGCGGCTTCATTCCCAGGCTGTCATCCGAAATGACTGCGAGACAAGCACGCACACAAATGTGCCGTACCAAGTGTAAGCCGCAGTCGGTAAATCGAGTCAAGAGTGACCAGTGCAGACAAGGACCCGCCAGCCCCATCCCTAGACTCTTCACTGCTGCTTATCTAATCGCACCATATTTGCGTACCATCACTTGAAAGGGACGACAATGTAAATCATGCTGGCGTACAGAGTCCTATGCAAGATTTCCGAATACACGGTGGCGGGTTTCTACTCCGAGGTTTTTATCACAGGACAAGAAAATGTGCCTCGGTACGGGCCAATCATCTTGTGAGGACTTACCCCTGTCAGGCTCCGATTTCCTTGTTCGACGCAGAGTTGCAATGCATCACAAAGAAACAATAGACTCTATCGCGGCTCTTTGTGAGTGAGCTACTTCTTTCAGAGTACTCATTCGTTGAAGCGGTGACCATTCCGCACAGACGCCGAATACGCTACTGGCTAAAGTCTACGCTATGCAAACACCCTCTTTTTGTCACTCTGTTGAGGTCGTCTGGGTGCATCTCCGTGCATCTCAATCCAGATGCCATCGGAAGCCACAGTGGATCTCTGGGCTCCGAGTCGACGACATCACAAGATTGTTCAAGCACACCTCTGTGGCGTTGACATGATCGGGGTATTCCAGGTAATACGGAACATGCCATCGCTCAGGTCAAGGAAGGGGCTGTGTGGGTCGCCATCGAGTATGTCAAACCCGTCGCAGCTCGCACGACAGGGCAGGATTTGTTGATCGTTCCGCCGGCGATCATCTACACCGATAAATCCCAGTATCAAACTCGGGTATGTCCCTGTGTCGAGTCGCGCATCGCTTAGCTTTGTACTAGATTCTCGTTCGATGAGCTGGCTCCCGCTTTGCTGAAGTTGACACGGATGCAATAGATGTCTGGGAAGATATGGAAGCCCGATACACGTTAATCGTTTCCTCTCAGAGCTCAACTTGGACGATGACGGCAGTGCGTGCAATCGTAAAGGAAATCACTATGGAAATATACCAGCAACTGATGGTAATGGCGATCGATGCCCAGGATCGGTATGGTTGCTCGTAGAATGAACGAATTCGAGTCCATTAATCGCTTCCACGGGGACACATACAAAAATAGCAACAGAATTAATTTGGGGAGAAGACCTCAGTCTTGGCATACGTGTAGGCATATCGCGGATGTGAGCTTTGTGACATTCGGCTGGATATATGCTTGATGTAATCTCTTCAACCTCGTCGAGCTGGTATACAGGGGGGACCAAGAAATTCACGGCATGTAATAGTCGCTCGGGTTGTTACATTATCCCATGCAGCACTTGACTACCTTTATCCGTTGCCCGAGTCAACTATTTTTCCCCCGAGCACAACTATTTCAATGGTTCGCATTGAAGTCGTGACCGTGTTTCTTCAATCGTTCAATGTACATCATCCACCTTCCCGCGTACGTCTTTAGCTGGCTTGCCGCGCGCTTTTTGGAAGAATCCAAGGGAAAAGAAGCGGAAGCGCAGTTCAAGGCCATCTTTGGTGGTAGAGCCATGGGATTGTCGTACGGAATGTCTATCCAGGGCTTTCACGCAATGAAACAAGGACCACATGGTTGGTTGATATGTTTTTCCCAATCGTCGTGAGGACGGCGGTTTGTGGAAATGGTGCAGCTCTTTGGTCAGAGGTGCGTTAAATATCAGGAGTGTTGCTAGAAATGCTGATGCTATCAACAGGGAACCTGGAGTGGTAGGTCTCGTCAGAATCTTGACCGCTATGAAGACGGAGATGTCTGTCAGCATTCGCCGGGAGGCACCTCAGTCCATCCATCAAACGACGAACTCATGCAGCGGACGAGACGGTCACCAAAGCTGTGAACCCATCGGGAGAGATCACCTACCCGCCGCCAGTCAACGCAACGAGGCCCATAAGGCCATTGTTCTCTGCCAGCTCCAACGCCGTTCATCCTGCCAGGAGGTTAGAAGCGATGGGAAGGGATAAAACAAGGCAGAGCGAGGACGAACATGAAAGCCTGCCAAATATGGATTATGACTAAGCGGGAAGGGTTTGGGCGAACCCTTTACCTGAGCCGTGTTGGACCTCGCTGTTTGCACGTTTATGCTATGTGGTGATATCAGCCCTCGACGGCCGTTTCTGGTTTCAATTCTTCAGTTTCTGTATTTGCTATGCTCGTGGTTCACCCCGCCAGCCTCTGTGACGTTTGCCTGGATCCGTACATTATCTCCTCTGAACCCGCTAATTCACCCCACGTTATAGCGTGCGGTCATATTTTCTGTCTCACGTGCGTACGCCCTACCAGACAGCTCCAGATCGTCCCTAACACACGATTTGACACATAGATGTCTCCGGAATCTCTCTCCGAATGCATGCCCACTCTGCCGAAAAGCCTTCCAGCCCGACCGTGTCAAGAAACTGCATGTAGCAGGTCCACCCGAGCTTGACGGTCCTGCCGAAGACACGATCGAGGAAGAAGCTGCGCAGCTCCTTCAGCGTGTTGCGCTCGTGTCTGGGGAGGACGTGCCTGATGTTGAAATCATCGAGGTGGTCACCGCGGTTGAGGAATGGTTCTCTAACAACAACACCGACGACGACGATTCTGTGAGTGGGAATCCATTCTCATACTGGACTGGGTCACCGTGCTCGGGTCTGGGCTCGTTTTGGGCCATGGGCAGTTGACCTGTGTCTTGGATCCGAGTTGTTCCGCCTTGTAGTGACGACCTGCTGATATATCCCACGGGACAGCATCGACCACTGCGCACCGCCTTGGCCTCTCTCCAGAGATACAAGGCATTGCAAGAGCGTAATGAGCGAGAGCACGCCGAGTTTCGTCGCGTACGGCGCGAGTTGAAAGCCTATCGACGCAGCGCTCACCAGGATTCAAAGATGTCTCGCGCGGTGGAAGAAAGCCTATTGACCAGGATTGACGATATCCAGGACAGACATGCGCAGTAAGGCCTCCATTGCATCTATATAGCAAAGGGTGGCGCTAATGAATTCGAGAACAGGGAAGTGAGTCAGGATGATTGTGATCGGGGGCTTGGCACCTCTCGACTCACTCACGTTTTTCAGTTATCTCGGCTTCATGCCGAGATTGGTTCTCTCCGTGGCGAGCCACAGCAACTTTCTCGTAATACTTCCAATCCCCTCCCACCACCACCTGAACCTTTACCGCTCGACCGATTTCCACTGTTCGCCCGAACAGGCGGCGGTGTCACGGATATATCTGATCCCCTCCTAACCGCAGTGCCGTATCCACCACCTCCTCCAAGGGCACAGTCTAAAACCACTCCCATCACCAACGGCTGTCCGCCAGTCGCCTCTCTTGCTGGGATGTCACATACCCAGTATGTACCCACTGCCCCAATTACCCAACCAATTGCCGCACCACGTGCACGGCATGCCGAGGTCCCACGTGTCGAAGAAAGGAGTGGGATATCCTTAGTCCGAGATCCCAACATTATAAATCATCCTCAAGAGGAGAGGAGACCGGTGTCGACTCGTAACGGTGCTGCAGAGAGGTACGCAAGCACGGATGGAAGATCGCAACCTACAGGTCCACTGCCCCGCCGTGTCGCCATAGCTCCTTCTCCAGCCCCAAGCTGGGCACACCATCCGCTCGTCGAAGGGGGGCGGTCGGACGAAGAAAGGGAGGTTGAAGGCGTTCGCACGAGGGTTCGCACGAACGGTGCGAATGGCGTGATCGATGGCAGCTCTGATTTGGACCCACGGCCGACCGTGGATGCGCGGCTCGCATCCGCAGAGGCGTACATTCAGGGATATGGTTCTGGCTACAACTCCGGATTCCACATCACCAGCGAACCCTCCAATTATGCGTCATCATCATATGGAAGTGACCGGTCGGATTGGGTACACGGGTTTCCTGTGCATGAATCTTCGCCAGATCAACCGATTGGTGGCCTAGGTCTGATGGGGGTACCACAACCGGTTACGCCGGGGACTGTATCGACGCCCGATGAAGAAGCTACCCCAGTAAATCGAGCGATCCGCCTTACTAGGAGGAATACGACCCAGGCTGTCGACATGGAGCGATCGGCACGGAGGTTGGGTGATCAACCGCTCCTTGATGTGCCCCTGAATGGTAGCGCACGGAGAGGGCCCATGCAGACGATAGACCAGGTTCTCGGTGTCCGTCGTACCATGACTGAAGGCACACCTCGACATGGGGTGAACGGTTCCGATGATGCATCGAGGCGCCGCAGGATCTCGAATGGGGTTGTTATGCCCCTCGCGGGAGAGGATGAAAGTCCAAGGAGCGAGACCACGTGGGGAACGGTGCAGACATTGTCCAGGGACAGCATCGGTGGAGGTAGTATGGATAGTCTTGGGTTGCTCATCGGACTTCACAATGGTGGGGTCAGGGGCCAAGGCAGCGTTGCCGAATCGTACATAGGACGTGAAGACGCTGGGAACAACACTGCTAGCGAGGAAGGGGAGAACAATGAGATGGAGACTCCTGTGATGCCGGGGAGCTTACCTGGCTCGGGTTCGGATGCGTCGAGCCTAGGTCTTATCAGGGAGGATGAAGGGGACTACGCGAGCTTACGCAATGGGCACGCGTTGGAACCTACGACGCCTCGACACCGGTCCGTGTCCTACCCAGAGGGGAACCTTCAAGCATTGGAAGCGACGCAAGAACGTCAGATGCGTCGTGCGAGGAGAAGCGAAGGGACAGGCGAGCACCGTCGCCACGCGTCACACACAACCACGACCACGGAGGCTTTGCAGGCTGACAGCCGCAGGGTTATCAACGCCCCTGATATCATAGGTACTAATGCGCTATCTCTGCATTTTGATGCCTCGTTTCCTGCGCATGACTACCAAGGCCATACGTTTTCAGCACCGTCTGGACCTGAAATCTTTGCGCCTACGCCGATTGTCGGTGGACCCAACATTATACAATTGTGGGCTAATCGCGCATGAATAGAAATTCGCCCTCGGATACTCCCCATTTCGGTTTCTTGTACTTTCCCCGTTGTTTCCTCGTGATGACCCTAAAGTATAGACGCTCATCGTTGCCCTGGAATTCTCTCTCATTCATGTTGTGGAATTGTTGGTATTTGTGTATCGTTATGTTTGTTTTAGTGTACAGTTGCGATATCCATTGTTATTCCTGGAGAAACGGTAGAAGGGCTCGAGGTTCGAAATTTGACGCTCATGTTGGATGAATTAATGATTCTTCACCACAAAAGAATCCAGCCCCTACAATCAGGGCAAATGAGACCACGAGGCCCCCCTCGGTGTAATTGGCTACCAGACCCTTGACACTACCGCGGACGCGACCGTGAGTACGAGATGCCCATCCTGCCTGATCTCGAAGAGGGCTCCCCATATCGTTCCGTGGCGTGATGATCATCGATAAGCATTTCCGTTTTCCATTGCATTATTTTATTTTATTTATCTATCCCTTGCTTTGGAGCCGTCGATTGCGGAAAAACGTTTCTTGATGCTCCGCTCATCAGCCAAGTGACCGAATCCTTGGTGCCATCTGACAGTGCTATCACTGTCCCCAGGATTTCGCCTTCTTTTTCCCTCCTTGGACCTCCTGTTACGGGAAATCAGAGTCCCGTCGCGAAACTCCACGAGAGGGGAGATTGGCGTGGAACCTTTTTGGTAGGTCCCCTGATCGATGGAGCATAGCGGACTATGACTATGACAAGACGTCCGATGATCCCGCGTTCCTTTTGCTCTCCGGTTCAATAATCCGTGACGAGCTCGTTCGACGCTCTTCAAACACGGACCGCACGGCCAAACGTTCGTTGAAATGTGGCTGGGGAAATGATATCAACGAGCGGTGAGTTGGTAGGAACGCCACGCGCCACGAAAGTGCTCATGGTTGTGCCTATCTATCGGTGCGCCATCTTGATGCTCCGACACAGAGATAAGCCTCTACCGATGAGAGCGTCACAGTCAGCCAGCCATTTCGCGCTGCTACTATGTTGTGGTGTGATATCATGACACAGGTATCGTGAAACCGGTTCACACACTGCCCGTTATCCAAATGAAGCGATTTTCTGTTCGAAGCGTTGTGGTGGTTCGCGGCTTCATCGATTCGACCAGTCATGCCGTAGATGATCGTCGAGGGGCAGAAAGGAGTCGTTACAACGCCTGATGCCAGGTCTTGCGTGGGGCGGATCTGGAAGCGAGAGGCGACCCGGCTGAAGACGAGATCAGGTAGGCGTATGATCCACTGGGATCGGCAGACACTTCGGGGGGGTTAAAGCTGTTCAGCGGTGTTGGAATAACCTGATGCGGGTCTATGAAAGGCCAGAGCGGAGCAAGGACGAGAGGATCACACTCGAGGGGAAAGTTGAAGGAAAGGACGGGGCCAGATGTACGAACAATAGCTCTATAACGTGAACCTGTGTAGAAAAAAATAGTACACAGAGGCCCCGTGCTGCGCCCTGGAAGAAGAGGAAGATCCGAAGGAACATCAGATTGTCCAACGCGCTCAAATCCGGTTTGGTTCCGAGCAACGTGTGTCTTTTTGCCACATCGGCATACGTTTGCTGCTGGCGCGATGGCGACGGAAGGATCCGGGAATGTGATGTTTTTCAGAGACAATGGAGACCGGATGTCGATTCTTCCGAGGGAGACCACAAAGGAGAAGCACACAAGGCGATGCAAAAAAAGACAATAACGCCAGCACCCGTTCCCAAGTTCATCTGACCATGCCCGGTGTGGCATACTGTTTAGCTCGGATCCGTGCTGCAAGCCTGCAAGTTGACGTTGACTTTCCGTGTGCACAGCAAGGGACGCAGAACATGTTCACCGAAAGACATGCTGGGAACACGAGGACAATTAGCTCGGCCCGAGAAGTTGTACAAATCATCCGGAATAGATCATATTTGCTGCCGGTCAACGGGGAGGGGGTTTTCCGAACCCATGGGCCTTGCCAGCCACTCCCCCGTTATCCCAGAAGACCCGAAATGAAAAAAATGGGACATTTGAACTGAGTTCAAATAGCTTTATCTGTGACTTACCCGATTTCTGATTGCAGCAACCAGTTACGAGTAAGTAAGTAAAGCGCTTCGATCTCACGTCGCTTAGCAGCCTCGTGCCTGCCTTATAATGTTGCCAGTGCTCCAATGTTGTGAAATGCCCATGCTCGGTGCTCGTACCAATCCAGGCCAACACGCGCACTTGGCCAGGCTGTAGAGCCGCTCGTTCCTTATATCCGCTGCCTGTCTCTTTGTTTCTTCTTTCCCATCTCCTGCGAGGGTCCTTAACCAGTCCCTTTCGCTCTCGATCATGTTGGTGCTAGGCCCAAACTCGACATGCGACGTCTGTCTCGAGTGTTACACCAGCGGGGCCAACGTCCCCCATGCCATCACCTGTGGTCATGTCTTTTGTCAAAAGTGAGTCTATTTAAACGATCGATCAGAGCATCGACAGAGCATCGTTGCTAGATGTCTCGACCACCTCATGCAGCACAAGTGTCCCCTCTGTCGCGAGCGGTTCTCACCCCGTGACATTCGAAAGCTTCACGTGGACCGTGATCCATCCACAAAGTCAGTCGAGGAACCCACGGAGCCCGTAGAGGGGGCACCCCAGATTGACGACCAGTCTCAGCGCCTCCTCGACGATATCGCCCGCATCGTCAAGGAGGGTGGGAAAGTCAACGAAATCCGGAGGGTGATCGATGAATGCAGAGCGTACTACAAGTCGCAGCCCGGGAACCAGGTAGTCTCGTCCCTGTTTCTGATCCCTGAGCGAGTGATCTCACGTGTCTTGCCTGCAGTACACGCCTGTCAGGGTCAGCTGCCTCCTGTTGCACAACCTGTTGGAGGCGCAGAGAAAATTGGTCCTGCAGGTGGATCAGCTATGTGAAACGGCCACCGCACGTGATGAAATACGCGATCGCTTATCGTCCGAACTCGAAGCGGTCCGTCTCAAGTACGAAGACCTGGAGCGCACTAGCCGCGATGAGAAGGATACCGCGCTAGCCATTGAGAAAAGTCTCAGGGAACATTACGATCAGATGAACGTCTTTTGGAAAGGGTGGGTATCCCGTTATGGTATATTACCTGTCGCTGACGTGTTGATTCTAGTCAAGTAAGTAGACCCGTTGCTCTTCGTGTCATCCCCCTAAGGGTCGTCCTTAGATAGAGTCTGCAAACCAAGAATGTCGGCTTTTACGCGAAGAGCGCGATCGGCTCCGTTCGGGCGGGGCGACGGCTCCGGTGCGTCCGATGGCGTTGCAGCAGTTTTACAGAACCGGTCCAAAACGTTCGTATTCGGACGGCGCAGAGCTGCTGACCTTGTCTCAAGTCGAGACGACCAAAGGCAAAGTCACCGGTGACGACTATGACTTTCACCTCTCACCTCTTGCAGAGATCGCTGCTCCGCTGGTATCGACTGCACCTTCCTTGATGGCTCTCGCCGACGACTCGGACCCGGAGGAACTGGCCAAGTTGAAGCGGATCAGATCGCCCATCCAAGAGGAACCCGAGCCAGAGTCCGAGCTCGACGATTCCGGCAACATCACCACGATGGCGTGTCCATTCCCTGCACACCTCCAACCGCACACGAACAAAATAGAACCCATACCCATACCCAACCGGACACCGCCGTCTCGCCAGTCGAGCGTCATGGCAATGTCGATTACCGCCGATCCATGGTCATCATCCATGCCAAGTACCAAGCCGCGCGACGACGTCATCATGAGCAGCAGA
>JBBPLR010000341.1:0-22758 GCA_038089915.1 Sutorius australiensis | reverse complement strand
GGTAGAAGCTGGAGCCTCAGAGAAAAAGAGGGGCGGTTCAAATGTCCGCTTTGCTCGTTCTTAGGGCTTCCTTGGGAGCTGCTGGAGCACTGGAGAAAGGATCACCTAGCTGCTCAGGTGGGTGAAGCGATTGATTAGGTACGGTGGCTAACACAAAGCACAGGGTTCCGAAGATAGAGGCTAGCGTTTACATGAGCTTTGGGATACAGACGAGGGAGAAGCTCCAGGTTAAGAAAAGCATTAGATCTTATTAAGGATTTTGGAGCGTAAGCAGCAATCGGAGGGCGTGAAGAGCGGTTACCAAGCAGTCGAGTCAGTCACATGACAGTCAGTGTCAACAAAAAGGGCTACGCTATCAAACTGATCGGGTTTGTCAGCGGATTCAAGCATGGTCAGCGATAAAAGTCAGTCACAAACGTCAATGGCATTACGGGCAAAAGGTGCCAATCAAACGCTGAATAATTTCACAAAAAAACGTAACGGGTAGGTATGCTTAATCTGTCATGAGAAGCATGCAGCGATGGCAACAAGGCAATACTCCGGTAGTGCGATTAACGCAACACGCCTACCTTCGAAAATGCTCTGAAAAGGTGATGAGAAGCAAGACAAAGTTAGGTATGGTATCTGGAGAAGACACAGGCTGCGTAACCCATTCCGTAAACCTGGATAGAGGCGTTGCTAACGATAGGGGTGGTTGGAGAGACAAGGAATCGGAAACCTTGGAAAGAAAGTTCCTGGAGTCGTCGTCATAAAGGTATATTAAGGTGATGATGCTTGGTATAAGGTGAGGAATGCCGCTTGGACAATCGTCAGGAATGATTCTGTCGCCTCTCGGAATGGACGGGTGGCTACAGGGTGCTCGAAATGGAACCCAGCACAAATGACACGAGGGCCAGAAAGTGTTATGCTCCCTGTTCTTCGCACGAAGGGCGGACAACACGGAGGAAAACCGGTAGGAACGAGCGTGTTCATGAGGCCCTACCTGTGGTTCCCCTAAAACCCAACAGTCTATGCAATTTATCGCCGTAACGCGAGCAATAACTCGCTGGAGCTCCTCCATCCTCTGCTTTCCCACATTGTATATGGCATCGATAGGCTCAGCGCTATTGACAACGGAGGCAGAGGTTGGTACGATGGGGGGGTTGGGTGTGGCCGAATGGGGTGGCATGATGGGCCGGTTGGTGTAGGGAAGGTCAAAGCGAAGGGGCTGTGGAACGGTGAGGTTGGAACGCTAGAGGTAAGGGGTAGCACAAGGATGATGAGGTTTGGAACGTTGGGTTACCTTGGAAAGGTCTAGGCAGGTGTCGCAAAGAGCGTTCTCAGAGGATGAGGCGCAGGAATGCACAAACGGATCGAAATGCTGGAATGTCAGACGACGACAGCTGCTGGTTTGCAAGAAATGGGCCATTGATCTTCGTCCACCATGATCCGGATCGTCGGAAGGGGGGAGACGAGGTAGGGTGCTCCATATCGTAATGGCTTCTGAGGAATGTCCGTCACGCCCAAGACGCCCGGACTCTTGAAGAAAAGACATCATGTCTAACGGTTCGATGATGATGGCATACCGCACCCGAGGAAAATCGACGCCTTCTGCGAAGCATATGGTGGCGGCAACCCATTGGTTTATCCCGGCCCGCCAAGCTTGAAAGATGCGTGATTTTTCTTCCTTATTGTGGCCTTCATCGGATAGGATGCGGCTGGTATACGCAGGTATCCGCAGCTGGTGGGCAATCTCATGCGTAAAGTTGATACTCGTTGTGTAGATGATTCCGCGCTCGTTTGGTTCCAAGTGGATCAAATTGAACACCTCGACGGTTTTCTGAAGGACGTGCTCTGACGGGACTCGAAGGACGGTGTATCTGATGTTGGGGCGAGAAAGAGGGGCGCGGATAACACGAAGCAAAGGCACGTCTATCATCATGGATTGACAGAGGATCGGAATGGAATAGATGGGCATGGTGGCTGTCAGAAAGGTGATGGGCTTCTTCAACCTGGTGAGCAAATGAAATAGCTTGAAGCATGGTCGATAGGAGGTGGATATAACGATGTGGTGGGCCTCATCCACAAACACGCGCTGCAGTCGGTGAGAGTTGGCCTCTGCCCACCTGAAAAATCGATCGGTTCCGGCTTCATGGGCAGGGATGATGAGGAGCTGATCGTGGATCGGATCGGTATTGCAAGACCACTTTCCACCACGGATTCCCGGACAAGCGGCCAGCCTTCGGTCCATGTCCTCTGTCAATGCGACGAAGGGGGTGACAACGACAAACAAGCTGGATGGGTATAGCAGAGGGGCTGCGAAAAAAGCAAGGCTTTTCCCGCTTCCGGTAGGCATGATGGCCAAGACATGGTCGCTCGTCATGCCGCTTTGCACGAGCTCCGCTTGGTAATGGGATTTGAAGCAAAAAGGCTGAGGACCTGGATACAACGGATGAATCCGAGAGGCAAGCTGGGGGTGGACAACGAGGGGAAGAGGTTGAGATGATGGTGTACCGGATTGGGCGAAGAAGGTTGAGTTGATGTAGGAGGTCAGATCGGATCCGACGCCTTGCAGCATGCTGGTCCAATGCAGGAGAATCCTGTCGAAAAACTCCTGAATCGCTTCGCGGTTCACATCCTGAATGCAGGAGGTTAGGGGGGCCTTGATCGTGCTCCACAGCTGAGCGGGTCGATCCTCCTCAGATGACGTCTGGTCCTTCAGCTGCGTGTGGGCAGATGAGCAGCCTAGACAAGCATGCCAGCGAGCAGAAACGCGCTGCATTGAGCGAACGGACGTATGGGATACGGTGGATAGCGCATTGGTTCCCTGAATGCCATAGTGAGCGTCCGCTACGGTCGCGGAATGAGCAAACTGTGCATGGATGGCAGCCAAACCATGGTCATCGTCATCGGGAACGCCGTAGTCGGTACCGGCAAGACAGCAAAGCATGGAGCACGTTATCTGCCTGTATTCTCTCAGACCCAAGGGTATTCCAAGATACTTTTCTGTGTAGTGCTGGAGGATGTTAGAGAGTTTCGGACTGCTCAGTACGACGCCATGGTGAACAAAGATGTACGACAGGTAGGTGCGAGCTCGAGATACGTCCATGACGAAGCAGGAAAGCTTAGCTGCGACAGGGTAGAGTGCACTGAGGATGAATATGACAAGCCGGGAGACGGAGCGACACGGGGTACGGACGATAAGCCTGCCATGGCCTTGAAGGTGCTGAGTCTTGACATACGTTGTTGCAAACGCTAAAAGGCCATTGAGAACGAATATATGACACTCCCCTTTTCCGTGAATTGTATGCTGAAGGTGATCGCACTCAGTGCCTCGAGCACCCCCTCCCCAGGTGAGGGTGACCGCGTAGTATGTGGCAGAGACAAGCTCATCAAGATCGGTGATCCACCTCCAAATCTCATCTGGAAGGGAATGAGAAAGCTCTTGGAACGTTTGATGGCGGACTTACTTTTGTTGGCTACAAGAGCGCCTTGCGATTTGGTGAAGTAAGGACCGTTAGCCAACATCGTGTCCAATGGCCTTCGCGAAAAGCTCAACAGGCCCTTGGGATCCTGGGAGACAATCGAGGTACCCTGAAGATCTTCTCGAGGATGGTCAGCGAACCAATTGTTCGGATTGTCTGGGTCCGTTCTAGAATCAATGTATTTCATCATATCCGAGATATCGAGGGACAGGGTAAGCTTTTTGATCAAAGCGTCCATTTCTTCCGTCACGGAATGCAAAGAGCTGCGTAAACGTTCGACACTGAGCGGGAAGCCATCCACAGAGAGCACACTCATCTGTGTGTTCCAGATGAATTGAGGAAGTCCGGGCTCACTGTATGCGAGGGAACTCAGATACGCATGCTTCTGTCGCAGGTAGGTAAAAAGGCTGGGCCGACCATCCGTGATCAGATGCTTAACATGGATCTCGTACGCCCTGCCATAACAGGAGGGTTTAGATGATAAAAATGCAGCAAGTAGGAGGTTACCTGTATGTATCGCCATCGTAAAGGGGGGCTCTGTTTAGTATCTCTCAAACGGCACTTGCCCGGAGACACCACTGGACGGAAGAGATGCAGGGAGGGATGGCGGACACCCTTGTGGTATTTCCGGCGTCATCCCTGAGATGGTATGCGAGCAAAAATAGAGTGAACAGGTCTTTGCGATCGCTCAGGAGTGCATCGTGACTGACATACTCCAGGAGGGCCATGATCGTCGCATGGATCTGCTCTTGAATACTGCCAGCGTTTGAGCCATCTAGGATCGCTTGTAGCGATGATAAATGTGAGAGGTGATTTTCATGGAAAGGTACCGGGAATCCTTCGACTGGGTTGCTGATATGGCGCAGGAGGAAAACAAGGAACAGCGCCATCAGGTTGGAATATCGCTTTAACGTATCCTTTTCTTGAACGGACTTGAACGGTTGTGAACTAAGCTCTCCGGTAGAGAGGATGGCACGAGCGGTAAGGGTGGGAAGGGAATGAATAAGGGGAGAGGTGGTAGAGTAGTAGCTATGAACGCTTAGAGCGAGGCAGCCATAGCAATCCGAATGAACGGGGGTCATAACGGTATTCTGTAGATCACGAATGCGGACGTCGACAAGGAGGCGGTCCCAACCCAGCTGAGCAAACAAGGTACCCTTTGAGCACTCGTTGGACGATGGCTGAAAGACTTCGGGCAAGGCGTACAGCTGGAAAGAGGACAGCTGCTCTTCAAGATCACGCACGAGGGATTCTGGGCAAGCGGGGGCAGTAAAGATGACCTCCACCATCTGTTGTGCGGTGCAGATGTTGGAGAGTTTGTGCACTTTGACCTTGGAGGATACTCTGTCTGCATCGCCGTGATGTTCGGCGCAATGCTCGTTGAACCTTCTTCGGTCAGAAAAGACAAGGGGGGACGTGCATCCGGATACCTGACACCTCACAGCATCAAATGTTGCAAGGCCAGGTATCGGGGGAATGGGTCCAGGAAATATGGACTTCGGTTGATCGGCTTTTAGCTGTAAAAGCATTCTATTGACCTCTTCTCTGGGCGGGATGGAGGAGCAAGCATGCATGGGAGGTTTATGGTTTGAAATATAATGGGGGTGAGCGGAAAGATGGTTTATGGGCAATTGACAGAAAAGGCAGATCGTCAGATTGAACGTGGGGTCGACCTGAATGCCCATAGACAAAAGCGCTTTAGCTATGGCGGAATCTGTAGAAGAAGACATCGGATCCGGTAGACAAGGTGCGGTAAAGCAATCCGTAGGAGCACACGGATTGGAATCAATGGGGGTTTCACGGTCAACGTCCATGTCGATCAACGTGGGGTGTTCAGTATAGGGGTCGTTCTGATGGGTGGACATAAGAGGATGCTGTTCAATCGCCCCGGGCTCCATAGTACGTGAAAAAAGTTCAGGAAAGGGCACGTCGGCAAGGCTAGGGGTCGGGTGCGGATTAACACACGGGTGTTCATCGTCAAAGCGGCTACATAGGTTTTGAAAATTGGGCACCAAGTTTGTAGATGGGCCATCTTGACAGGTTTGTGCCATAGCATCTATGCATTAACGATTAGAACGGATAGGAAAAGGAAAGGTATGGGATAAGCTACCGGTGGATGCGATGTTGCAGTTTAATGATGGGCGTTTGTTCAAAGATGATGGATCAAGCGATTGTATGCGTGGAGTGGGCTCGGAATGATCAACCGGGGTGGCTAGCTCGATGTCCATGTCCGTGTTAAACCGAGGGTCTTCTTTAAAACGGTGTGCATCACCCTCCGAGGTTAGCGGATCATGGAGAGGGGGTTCATGGGCAACGAAGGGTTGATCATCCATGGAAACGGCATGGTTGGGGGTTTTGGCGGCTTGAGGAGCATCCGGTTTGTCAGGAAAGGTGTTGGGATCAGTTGGGTGGTCCGTCCTGCGACAAAGGGAGTAGATGCTATCGTAGCTGAATCTTGCATGGCTTCCATCGCCGCATGGGCATGGTAGTTTGCCAGAAATGCTGTCACGGGATATTTCCACCAGGTTACCTGCATTGTTTTAATATGGGGGGAAAGGAGGATGCGCATATATGCAGGTACCTTGGTAACGAACAAACCGAACGACGGTATGGTAGTTGGATTTGTGCCTGGAGTGTCCAAGATCTCCATGTGCGACCGGAAAGGGACAGCCGGGAATGTCGCATCTGGAGGTTTATGAAACGTGGGCCATGGAGGGTTGTACGGAGGGTTAGAAGCCATACCTCATGGTTTAATGCAGGGTGAGGGGTGTAATACGAGGGGTATAGGCTAAAGGAGCTTTAGGACGGTGAGAAACAAATCGCCGGATTGAAATATGGGTGAGAACCAACGTATGCGTGGAGGACGTTATGGTAGAAGGGGGTATGGGGTGCAAAGACCGGGTAGATCAGTAGACGGTGCAAAACAAGCGGGTCAGCCGCATACAAGATGGGCGTCGGATTATTTACAGGGGTCATTCACACAGATTTATGTTTATGGGGTATCAAACAGGCGTGTAATCGTACCATTGACCTGATGATGGTTGGTAGTTAGTGCAAGGCTCTAATGATGGACATGTAGATGACTAAGCAATCCGTGCGATGATGATCGAGAACAAGCAACGCATTGAACGATTAAGCAACCGATCATACAGCATATGGATATAGGATAGATGTGAAAGGCATAAAAGCATATGCACGGGTGGTTACAGTGAAGCAGGTGCTGGACAATGGTGGGGAGGTGAACGTTGCGAAGCGTGGGTATTTTGTGACCGACACCGCTACCCATGGCGGTAGCAGCGGTATGTTCCGCAGCCCAGCGCGGATAGGGTAAACAAATCAGCGTTCAATGCTAGAGTGACTGAGGGGAAACAACGTGCTGACTTGGTAAGAAAGGGTTTGATATGAAGGGTAGCTCATAAGCGGATGCCCAGGGTGGCTAATAAACCGACGTTGCATGTGCAAGGGGGTAAAGCTTCTAATCGGATTGATAGAAAAGGGCTGTGATGAAAGAAAAGCTTGTAGGCAGGGTTGAATGCTTAGGGTTGATGTGGTCACGTATGGTGATAAATGCGGTATGATGGACAATCAGAGCATGGCTATGCCATAGGAAGGGAGGAAAAAGTTTGATATAAAGGGTAGCTTATAAGTGGACGCTCAGGGTGGCTAATAAATCGATGTTTCGTGTGCAAGAGGGACCTAGTTTCTAATTGGATTGATGGAAAAGAGCTGTGATGAAGGAAAAGCTTGTAGGCAAGGTTGAAGCTTAGGGTTGATGCCGTTGTATTTGGTGATAAATGCGGTATGACGGACAATCAGCGCATAGCTATATCATAGGAGGGAACTCCAACTCTAACAAACCAAAAGCTTAACGAATCAAGAAAAAACTCCAACATTAATTAAAAACAAATCTAACAGTCCATAATCCTGACAACAGAGAGTTAACTTAACCCTAAGTTCTAACGAACCAACCAACCCCTAGCATAAACTCCAACAGTAACCCAACGCAAAGCTAACGTTCTATAACCCTGACAACACAAAGTTAATCTAACATCTAACCGGCTATGGTGGGGATGGAACAAAGAGGTGCATACCGCATTGATAGCACATGTAGGTGGATAAGGGAAGGCTCACAAAATTCTACCAGATGGATTGATTGTGGAATGAACAAACCTGATGAAGGATAGGTTAGTCAAAATACGGGCAGTTTTGAGGGTTGGATTGAGGGATGGAGGGGTAGGAAGCGGATTGCGTACCATAGATCCACTATTGGGGGGATAGGTGGTAAAACGACCCATGGTTCGGATGCAAGCAATGCGTAGCAATTGAAACCATTGCGTAGTAATTCTAGGGGTCCTAGAACGTTGTTTCGAGGGTTGGATTGAGGGACGGAGGGGTAGGAGGCGGATTGCGAAATGATGTCCTGGGATTTCCCATACAGAAATTGACCGGCCAAATCAGTCTTCCCAAGGGCCTACAATTTGTGGGAGTCCTTCACATTCGCGGAACCATGCTGCAATGTCCGAATCCAGACTATCAGGGCAAAACCCCCCACGCAGCACAAAAACGCAAGCAAAACCTTCTCTCACACATCTAGTGCGTGGGGTACGTGTTTTTCCAAGAGCGCTATATTCTGCTGAATATATTGTGCGGAACCAGCCGATTCGACGCGACCTTTAGTGCGTGCTGTGCCTCGATGGACCCCAACGAATCCAGCCCGAGTGACCCAAAATCAGTCTCGTCTTTGATCTCCTCGCTGTCGGCGATCCCCAGTACATCGGCCATGGTATTCCGAATGCGCTCCTTGTCAACATACATGAACGGCTTCTCGAGTATATCTCCGCTCTCGGAGACTACTAACGTCCACAGCGAAGCGGGCAAACTGCGGCCCATGTACAATGCATCTGCGTCGCTGACGTCCGTCCTGTCGATACCAATGCCAATGCCAAGTATCCGTTACATGCATGTGTTACTTTCACTTTCCAACCCCGCTGGCTCGGTGAAATTACATCGCACCGGCAGGCTGAGCGCGGTGGCCTATTAGTCGGCCCCCGCCTCGGCCAACATGGCCAATTTGATCATTCCTTTTGTCCAAGGGACATCACGAGAAAGAGTCTGGCGAATGATCGATCTGGTCAGGCCCTGCTAGGATTAGACGCCGGCAACATGCAGTGCCGGTCGGGGCACTCAAACCCGTGTTCGAGCAACTACCAATGGTGAGCTCAATTGTTCGTTTATGGAGGATACGTGCTCATCGTCGATTAGCATCGCAATGGTGCACCGCATATACGGCCCTGTGTAACTCAAGCGGTCTCGCGTCAACCACCCGGGCGGTATGGCTATGTAAAACTCACCGACACGTTTCACTGTCTACGCGCAGCCACCTGAATCTGCCAATGTAGTTGCGGCGCTTCCTCGTCACTAAACGTTATATCATCTGATTGCCTTCTCAATGTTATCCATATCCAGGTCTCGTTCCCCGGGAGAAACCACAAGATCTGCGCTGAAATCCTCAAGCACCCTGTGAACATTGTCCCTATCGAGTAATTTCTCAGACTTCCAACGTGCAACCTACGTCACGAGAAGTGATCCTTGCGACGATAGAATGAAGAGGACTCTCATGCCGTTGATCAGGTCGACAATGTATGCCATGAATCGTTTTGGGATTATTTTACTATATCCAGCATTAGAGCTTCTCAGTCCAGTGGCAGACACCCAAAGGATAACCCCTTACGCCGATTTGTGAATCTCATGACATGGCTTTCTGAGAGCGGCTGCCTCCTCACGTGGAAGCGTGTCCATAGTCGTGTCCGGGTCACTCAATAAGGGCTTCACGGATTTGGAAAACGGCATGGAAGACCTGCATGCTCCACATCAAGCGTTGTCAATGATAACTGCATCAACCCGCTTACTGACCGGCCTCTGCGTCCAGGATTTCCGCCCCGAGGTCTGAATCATCCAGCAAAGCTATCTTGAGCCCGTCGGCCTTCAGGGCCTTTGGCAGCGTCAAGCGCAGAGCAGAAGCAGAAGCAGCCTCTCACTTCTTCAGGGTCATGGAAGTTCCAAACGTAGATGATATCCTGATGTAAGTAGGTACTCTTGCACCTTTTCTGCAGAAAAGTCAACGCTTTCGCCGAAATCCCTCCAGTGTTCTTGGGGGATGTTTAGAATCACGAAACTGAGATATGAGACACTCACTCTACTGTCCAGTTCTGTAAAGGCATGAGATCGGTCCTGGAAGTGGTAACATGGAACGTACGTCATGGTGAGGTACACCTTTGCCTTGATGCTTGCTCTCTGAGCAACTCGGTCGTGCCCACAATAGCGACGGCACCAACGAAGCATGCGGGTCAGCCCAAGTTAACCATCCCTCGTCCCCTCCGACTTGTTCTGTTTCCGCAATCCACTCATTGTCATTAGTGATTCCGTACCCACCCTCCTCACACAACACACAACACACATCATTAACTCCCTACGTCTCCTACTTTGTAAATCCGGCAGCATCATTGTCAACTCGCCGTATTGTGCTCGTCTCCCCAAAGAGACGAAGAGATAGGTGCGATGCGAAAGTGATCTTATGCGACGTGACATTGATAAGAGAGGGCGCAGAAGATGGTAAGGGGGAGGAGGAGGGAGAATCATACGCGTTACGACCAAGTCGTCAAGCCAAGATGCCATTCCTGATCCTAGTCGGAAGTGCGATATACAAATAGGCTACACACGGATTTTCGCGTATGCAAGAGAAGACGGACTGTCCGTCAAGTTCAGTCAGAATTGATGAAGATAACGGCACTTGATAACCCTCAGCCGCGGTCCGTTAGATTCAGGCCTCTATCAAGTTGGATAGGTACATGTCCGACGAAGTAACTTGGTCACTTGTACACATCAACACCCGTTCCGTTCGTCAGAAATCGAGTCCTGGGACAAATTCAAGTATATGCCTGAAGCCCTGTGACCTCGCATGTGAGATCGAAGCAAATCTGAACATGCTACACGCACCTTGGCTCGTCAAGCTTATCTTTCCTAACGGATTAGCGTCAGGCGGCACATCGTCGTCTTGAAGGGCGAAGCCGTACTAAACGTCAGATTCGCATAGGATCCGACGTGGATTCACAGAGGGAATAAGGCACACACGTTTCTTTCCTTGTGGCACGTTGACATCGACAGACGGTTCTTTGTGGCGCACACACCACCCTTGTAAAACCGTGTTCAAAACCTAAACAGTCAACACAGTCCGAGTTTGAACACTCAGTGCAAGTGACGGACGCAACTGGCCATTTGAAAGCCAAAAAGGTCAACTTCGAGGTGGCCACATTGGGATGACTCGCCAAGGAAGGGGCCTTGGTTCCAAAACAGCTGAGCAGGGCGTAGGGTAAAAACCCAAGGTAATCACCGAGAGGCCAAGAATCCTCATTGAACAGGGTAAAGGACACGAATCGTTCAACTAGACTGAAAAGGGGGAGTAGGCGGCAGAAGCCAAGGAAGGGTATGCATATCGATCCAAACGAGAGAATTGAGTACGGCGCACCTGCGTTGCCTCAGAGGGAAACGCATGAGGATGTATCCTCAGCCGTGCTGGCCCTCATTAGTGTCAGGCACTATTTCCAGAGGCTCAGTAGATTGCACTGCAGGTTCCACGCGGGTGGGAAACCGAAAGTAGGTATTTGAAACTGTGTCATCGCAAAAATTGCAAAAGTAGGATAATATAGTATACATCAGTCCGCCCACCTTCTTCATCATCTTTGATACACCGCAAATCATTAGATATATGAACTCACCGCAAGGCAAGAGCCAAAGCAGGCCCACATGTGCGGCGTAGGCGGCGAGTCTCTCTTTTTCCGCAGGCCCGTCCCTAGCACCATCCCATCAACCCCCCACATATAATTCAGCTCCGTGTCGCTGACCCCCACACCCGTTAACCCAGACGCCGAAGACACCGATCCAAACTACGCCAACAGTTTCCTCCAGAATCCCTACTGTTTCTTGTTCGCCAGCCTCGCCAAACTGGATGACGACACTGAATTACACTGGTTCAAGGTTCCTCTTCCCATATCACCCCCACTCCGTTTTAACACCGTCCCTGCAATACAGGACGGCGAAACACGACGTACTACCGGTTCGGTCGTTTCTTTCCTATACCATCTCAAAGATACCGAAAATCGCAACGAGGACGCTGGCTTTTTTCTATTCCCAGGTCTCAGCGTGCGCACTGAAGGTAGCTACCGCCTCAAGCTCGGTCTCTTTGAGGTCGTTGGGTACGTCCCCAACCTTTTTTTACACACTCCCATCCCTCATCTACCCCACAGAAATGCTGTTCGTCACTGCAAATCCTTTATTCGGCTGCGTTTTACGTCTACACTGCGAATAAATTTCCTGGCATGGAAGGTTGGCTACCCCTTGAGTGAAAACTTTGTCTTATCTGACTTAACCCTCACTTTATCCTCATTATGTGCTTTCATCTTCCCTGTTTTTGGATCATCACTCTATTTCATTTCCAACATGACCCCTCATCCACGTTTTTCACCAAGCAGAATCAACCCCGCTTTCCTGTTCTCTCGCTGACCAAGGCATTGAAATCCGTATCCGGAAAGATATCCGCGTGCGCAAACGCCCCATAGCAGCGCTTGGCCAACCACCGGATGGTGGTCAACCCAGCACTGGCGAGACCCGCAAACTCGAACAGGACCAAGCCGAGGACGAGACACACGCCCCACAGTCACACCCACCCCTCTCGTCTCGACCTGTCATGCTAGACGATCCTTTCACAACTTTCCGTCCCACGCTGTTCTCCCGTTCCATGCCTTGCATACCATACAATTGCTATTGTTTGACACGGATATGTCATGCACGCTGCTTTCCGACCTCTTTCGGGCCACCCGTGAGTTGCCATCGTTTAATCTCATCCCTGCTCCCGTTGAAAATGTGCTCTCCATTTGTGTTGAACATCGCTACCTGTGATACAGCGTGAAGATGACCAACGCCCAGGGCGATCGTTTGGTATCAATTATCAGCAGCGCTTCACCACCTCTCAGAGCTGCCGTGCACTGGTGCTCGCCGATGTAATTGTTGTGCACGGTGCGGTCGTTGGTCAAAATGTTTAAGAACAAGGTGAGTCGGTCTCCTCGCGGTCATGGTGCAGTGTATCTCGCGTCTTTGGCGCTTATTCTTGCTCAGACCTCAGTGCCGGGTGATGCATCGTGTCTCCCCCATGGGCCTTGGTTCAGGCAAGTGCGTTGTACGCATCAGTCGACACACTATACATCTCGGGCTTACTTATTCATATGCACAGGGAGCACAGCATGCTCGTTCTCGAGAATGGCACGTCTACATGGCTGATTCGTGTAGTTGCGTCTACGCACCCTTGCTGATGCTGCTAGTGCTGTCGTCCGTTCCTGCATCCTGGTGACCGCTCGGGTCGCCCTGTCTATCGTATCTGTGTTTTTCCTCTCGCATTTGCCTTGGCCCGTCATGCATTCTCCCTACGGATCGTTGCCTGTTGCCGTACACAGTGCACTACATGCTACAGTCTGTTAGTCGGCTTCTCGGTCGAACTTGACGTTTGGAGCTCACCTGGACGAGCTCTTCGTTCATCAGCGTGCTTTAGTCATTTCATGGGATCGTTGTCATGAATCGCAACTACCCACAAACTGACATTTTGACCTAACGTTTCACCCTTCGCCTCTCATTGTATTCTCTATGCGCTCCACGATGTCTCTATCCGGGTATTATGTGCTAATAAGAGATCTCGGTAACAAGGCTCGGTGATATTCCCGATGTGCATTGGGAAACGCCAACGCTGACCTTACCGTCCATAGTGCCAGTCCTCCCCAAAGACACTGCGTCGCTATCTCGAGATCTTCCGCCAGAGGGTTTCGTGCCGGGGTGTCCGAGGTCGTGCGTAATGCCCGAAGACATATATCACTCATCGTCTGTGTCCTTATCACCTGGTCGCTGGCACCACCTGATGCTCGGATGGCTTCATCAACATCAACGACAATGTGGGGACGATGGACGTCAGGAGGAATGTGTATGGTCCCAGATTCCAAGTCTACATCAACGAGTGCAACGGGGCAATAATCACGGTCCGTCCATCCATCTATACCGAGGAGATGCTCACTGACCACATGAAAGGAGCAAGTCGTGCGTGACATTGATGACGTGCAACGCATGCGAACGGGTCCTTCTCCGCCCAGCTCTTGAGGAGCTCTTGAGGGTTCCCCTCAGGATTGAGGCACTTGCGGATATGGATGTGCGGGCTGATCCTCCGTATAGGGAAACAAGTAGCTTGATGGTTCTCGATCGATTTGTGCGATAGAGCAGTATTGAATTTGTTTGTTATTAGAATGTGCCAAGTGAGCTACGTCCCAGCCATGTTTTGCTCTATCATAGTGATGGACATGGTTAGATTATTCGAATAAATAAAAATATCTGGGTCATGGATAATGAGAAAGTCCATGTCAGCGAACAAAGGCCATCACTCGATGACCCATTTCCTGCAGGCCTCCTTTGTGAACCTTGCCACGTCCTGGGTTGAAGCTTGATCGTGCTCAATCGCACGACGACGGGGAATCAAGATGATCTCGTTTCCCTCGCAAAGCGCCTGCATAATACTGCATTGACCGGGTTCCACGCCGCCACCATTCGAGCGGAGGAGTCTGACGCGCACATGTAAGGCCGAATCGAGGATGCTGTCCAATGGACTGATTTCCTCCACTTCGCGGTGTATCACGCTGAGGTTACTGACGGGGATGAGGACCACGACGATATGAGCTCGAAGGAGGAAACGTACGTAATGACGTTTTCTAGACCATTTGCTTAAACGATGTTTTCGGTCTTTTTGACGATGTCGTTCGCCTCGATAGCGTAGAGATGTTTTGCGCCAAATTTCGCCGCAAAGTCCCACATCTGACATCGAGCATGGCGGCGTCACAGAACAAAATGGGGTTTGTGAGGATAAACGAAGCATAGCCTAGGCTTTATCTAGGATGATCATGGCGTAGGCATCTGGGTTATAAAGCAGCCGTCAGTCACCAAGTCTCGAAATCCCTTTGAAGAAACGACACATACTGTTGTATCCGTAGCTGCGAAGGTAGTGCGTATCATAACCCCGAGGAGCCTCACTGGTCGATGGACCAGGCTCGTTTATGATCTCGGCGAGGCTGAAGATGTCGAGATTTTGGGTGACGAGTCTTTGGTAATCGGACAAGTCGTTTTGCGCCTGGGATAGCTTCTGTTTGAGGATTTGAATGCGGTCGAGGGCGGTAGGGAGATCCCAGGGTGGACTGTGTTCGACGGAAGGCACGTTTTCCTCGTCATCGGACTAGACGTCATCAAAGTCGAGCTCTATACCAGTTACTTTTAGAGCGGCACTGATAGCGGAGGGGAAATGACGTACGAAGTAGCGGATCATCCTTCCATACACATCTATAGCATATTGTCCATAGATGTGGGTATTTGATTAGCCTCCTCTCTGAGTCGTAACTTCTGTCAGTTTCGTGGCTCTAGCTGCTGGGTCACCACACCCGACGAATTTCTCTCGGACCGTGTCTCTGCGTTGCCCCTGCAAACTCTTGCCTTGTCACCTCTGTTCTGGGGGCTAGCTCCAGCACGAGCACCCGTCACCTGTACATGGGCCTGCACAGGGCCTGCACATGCTCCTGAACCGACATAGCCAATCGCACACGCTCTTCTGCAGCTCACCACTTTAGGAAATCGGCCTCTTGTTGACGTGCTCGCTCCTCTTCCTGAATATCATGCAACGATCGCTTATCCTTGAGGATAATGGCCGCCTCCTGCATCTCTTGCATCCATTGTATCTCTGCAAATGAAACAGTCGTCGAGCTGGGGGTTGGCATCATGATTGGTTGTACGGATGGCAGCGTCCATGTTCCGCCTAACCTGAAACAAATAGGCTACGACCGCTGACCCACAAAGATACTATGAGAAAGTACAGGTACGTACGATGGTTTCCGCGAGCTGCCACCAATGTTCGTGGACCCAGACGCGTTTTGTGTCTGACGAACAGGCGTAGTGACTGGGCCCATGGTCGGTCGTGAAGAACCTAAGCTCTCATGTGTGGCCTGGGTAGTTCGAGCAGCAGGGTTTGTATGGCTTGGCGTTGCCGTCGAGAGAAGCTTGGTCTTGGTCAGTGTTGTAGGCCCTGACGCTACGCGCCATGGTGCTGGTAGGGCGTCTGACAGCCAACGTTGTCCAGGGATCGGTCCTGGCTGTCGCGATGGACCAGCGCCTTGGGCTGCACCCCTAGGTATACTCGGTCTTATACCTACGCCTCCACCTGCACTTACACCGAGGCTGGACCCTTGGCTGGCAACCGCCCATGTGCCTATCTGCCTCTTGCCGTTCTCCGCATCCACCATGATCGCCTTGAGGTCCGTGCTACGCGGGTTGTAAGGAAAAGGCAGGGCATGCCTACAGACCACTCACCGAGGTGTCGCTGGATTCTTCTTCCACCCCGGTTTCGCAGACCCAATGATCGAACCAGATGTCTCCTCCCTGCTCACGCTCCCTGAACTCGGTTTAAGAAATGGTTCCCCTTCTGCATCGTCCATCGCGAATGTCTCATCCCCTGCGGGTGGCGCCAGCGCCAGTGACAGACGAAGCATCGGACTCATATTTGGCGAATTCAGCACTGATTGTCGACCTGCCAGCTTCTTTGTCGAACTGGGTGGTGACATCTTGGACGAATCCCTTGTAGACCATGGTTTCTGGCTTGAAACGACAGGAACCGGTATATCCTGCAGTGCAAGCCATTCCTTGTGTTTCTCCAGCGCTGTTCGTCCCAGCATGCCAGACCGAGACACAGGTGACTGGGCTGTCTGCTCGGCGCACGTGTGTTCCGAGAGCTTACGCACCACTCGGGGATCCAAGTCATCCAGGATCCTCGACTCGATCAGCATCTCGAGATTGGCGGCCATGTAGCTTTGGATGCGATCAATTAAATCTACCGCGTTGAAATGAATGGCTTCCGTGAGTAGGTAGCATGTATTCAATGGATTTAGATGCTCGAGGACAATCTGAGAACATCGAAGGACCAGCCGAGTCAAGAGTAGCTCGTTCTAGTTGAAAAGAGAGTCAACGACTGTGGGCAATCAAATGAGAAAACTAACGGCAGCGGATATCACAAGGAACATAAACTCGAACAATTCATCAACATTGTCCACGAATTCTGTAAATTGGTTGACACGAGCGATACTGTGAACCCAGAGTCACTCACCGAGTATCTGAAACGGGGTCTCTTCACCAAAGCAGATGAACGACAGTACGAACTGCATCACCTGCCCCTTGTGATGTCCCATCTCGATGTCGACCACGCCTGCACCATCCCTCCTCCGAGCAGTCCAGTCGGGATCAGTGAAGAATGTGTCAAAGAACGCGGATCGTGCGCGGAGAACAAGGGAGTGGGTATGAACCGTCTTATTAACGAGATGCAGCGCAACGTCAGGCGCCAGGGGGTCTTCGCAGACGTTTCGTTGCGGTGAACCCACGAGTTACGCGTGGTCAAGAAGCCAGAGGTAATCACCGTCAGCGGATGGTTTCGTGGCACGTTTCCCAATGAATTGCAATGCCGACGTGAGATGTGGGAGATCCAGCAAGTGAGCTAGCATAGTGAGGTCCGCCTTTACCTAGGTTACTGATACGCCTAGGGCTAAAAATTGCGTCTCGAAGTGCGGTCTAATACGGCGGTCCCACACTACGAGAACTTCGTTAGCATATGGGTAATGCAAGAGGATGAGCACTGAAAGTGGGTTGACTCCCGTAATGCGGAGTACTGGAAGAGCTAATGATGCATCCGCCCGTCGCGGGCTGAGTACCAAGCATTTCTTTCTTTATTCAAGTGACTGATCTTACGTGGCGACGATTGTACCGACTCGTCCACTGAACTTCCTTGACTCGACTCGACAACGTATCCAAGCTGAGCGAACCGATTTAATCCCCAACTTATGATTTCTCCTGCACTTGTCAGCGCAAGGGTGTGGTCTTGACCAAGGGCGACCGACACAATGGAATGCGAGGAAAGCACAAATTGTGTTGGGGAATACAGGGTATGAGAAGGGGCCGAGGCTGAAAAGGTTTTGACACGAGGATCAGAGATGGATGTGCAAAAGGGGGATACAAGGACACATACCGCCCGCCACCGCTGAACCCACATATATGAACGTTGTCACGCGGCTCGTCCGTGAGGATGACTGCATATCGTTAAACAAGTCGCGGTACTCGTACAACGTAAGGCTCACCAGTGTGCAACTTCGACATGCTGACATCCCGCACCCTGACCTGCCGGAATCGCTGTTCTAGCGTACGATCCATAGGAAGTGGTGCGTCCTTGGAAATAACAATGTGGTCGGGATGTGTGCGATCGTTGCTATCCCCGAGACCCAAGGCGGCATTCCTATACGTCATGAGTATCTTCAGTCCACAAAAAACTTTATCCACGAGAGAAGTCACCGATTCGCACCCCATGTCAGCAACTCGGCATAACCATCCTCGAATGATGTCGGACTCGCGCTCCGGACGGTTGAATTGTAGAGGTCAAACGCCGTATATCCTTCACTATCCTTGATAGACGTGTCCGTGTCGGTGCGCTTGAGTAACATGACCCTACAACGCCCCGCATGAGCAGACCGGTAAATCAATGTGCACAGCACTCACGCAGCCTCGATATTGCCTGCATACAAGCGCATCCACCTTCGATCATTCATCGAAAGGTCGATCCTTCTTCGCGCGTAGTTTGCCCTTGTCGTAGCGGCAAGAAATCCACAGAAGAACCCAGAGGAATGACTCCAAGTCATGCGCATAGAGGTGCTTGACTTTGCCCGCCAACGCATCCGCCGTGAGGAGATCGATCGTCATGAACGGGACCGTGCCAGTACGTTCGTTCCCTCTTATAGAGTCCTCCGTTGTCGACAAATCAAAATCGTTCACGATACCGACGGGACCATTCTCTCCCGATTCGTACATCAGGTTGGAGGAGCTGATGTTACGATGGTAAACACCACACTTCCACAAGGCAAGATGGCAAGGCAACTTTCCCACCTCAGTCCTGAACTGTCATTCGCAGCGGGATTCTACAAACTATTGACTAGTACAAAGACACGTAGAAGAAGAAATGGTAATAAACACACTCCTAGTAACAAGAATTCCAAGGGGGATTACGAGGCGGAGGTAACTTTCGTGTACATGCCCTCCTCATCGGCTCCTCGATGAGGTCAGGAAATAACTTCCAGAAAGGGCCTGTTTCAACCCCAGGTGTCATCTGCGATCTTGACGGTGCTGACTCCAGTGATGTCTTTGACTCTGACGGCATCTCTGACTCTGATGATGTCTCTGACTCCGATGATGTCTCTGACTCCGATGTCTTTGGCTCCGATGGTGTCTTGGACTCTGATGTTACTGACTCCGATGATGCCTCTGGCTCCAATTGTATGAACGACGACCGAAAGAGGCCCTTCATGCATACAGAGGCAAGTTTCCAGATGCATGCAGAGGCAAGTTTCCAGCTTTCGTTTTGGCCTTTACCTTCCTTGGGGAACTCCTGTTTGTGCAAAGAAGCCAAAAATGCCAGCTTCTCTCTTCTACATGCAAGCGCGTCCACCTTCGCCCATTCATCGAAAGGTCGATCCTCCTTCGCGCGTAGTTTGCCCTTGTCGTAGCGGCAAGAAATCCACAGAAGAACCCAGAGGAATGACTCCAAGTCGTGCTCATAGAGATGCTTGACCTTGCCCGCCAACGCATCCGCCGTGAGGAGATCGATCGCCATGAACGGGACCGTGCCAGTACGCTCGTTCCCTCTCATAGAGTCCTCTGTCGTCGAGAAATCAAAATCGTTTAGGACACCGACGGGACGTTTCCCCCCCGAGTTGTACATCAGGTTGGAGGAGCTGATATCGCGATGGTAAACACCGTGCTTCCACAACGCAAGATGACCTTCAATAGCGATCAGACCGTGTCGTACCCGAGTGAAGAAAGCAATCACATTTCACCGTGTCCCACCAGCAGATCAAGAGCTTTTTACCATACAGTTCCGTGATTGGCTTCAACCTCTTGAAGATGATCAAATAGAGAACCCGTGCTCCTTTGCCCTGCAGGTTGAGACGCTGGCGGATGGTCGCGGTGGAAGACTCCGAAAATTTGTGAAAGGAAACCATATTTGGGACGTGACCTTCGACGTCGGGTTCCTCTTTGGCGATATCGTACACTTTCTTCAGGATGTCTGGCTCGCTCGTTCGAGTGGTTTCGCACCAATACAATTTGGCAACCAATTCCTCCGCCAGCTCACGTGATATCATAGCGGCAGTATGCAAATTGGTGGCACGCCCATTGAGACCATAATGACGACCTCCCACTTCAGAAGAAGGGTCTAGAGTGACCTTGACTTCGCGTCCTTCTAGGTCCTTCGTCGTCAAAACATGAGAACTCGAGACAGGGTCGCCAAAATTAGGGTCAATCTCGGGATGCAGACCCCAATGATGATTCTTGAACCGCTGCATGGCAAGGAGAAGTACGAGAAAGTATGGGAGATCTTGGATGAAGTTCAGCTCAGTAGACTTGATTACGCCACGACGATCGTAACGCCAAATTCTTAGTTTATCCCCTGACGCAACACAGGTCAACGTTATCCATGTCTCGGACTGGAAGACCACGAACCTAAAATAAGGAAGCAGATGACATGTTGCCGACCAGCATGGGATGCGAACATCTCTGCTCCATACGTTCCGAGCTGGACGGGAGGAGGAAAAGTACTAGTGCAACCTTTTGCTCGTTTAGGGAAAGACCCGGTTTCTAGGTTCGATATCCCTTGGGATCGGCTTGCGCTTTCCAACTCGTCCGCCTTCCTCTTCCTGTCCGTCGTTCCCATGCTCTGAGAAACAGCAGAATTGGACCGCTTGAATAGGCAGCGTTCACTTTGCACTTCATGGACGTTAACATTAGTCTACTAGATCGATATCGTTCACCTACATTCTGGTTTGTGTAGGCAATTGGTCACCACACCATCAATAGAATCCTGGGAGAGATACTTGTCACCTACGCCGGCCGTGCTGTCCCTGACCATGTAGGTGGTCGGAGGGGGTTTGACATTGGGCCTGTATTCGAGCTCGACGGCGGTACGGATTTGACGCCAGGCGAACGTTTTCTTTGGGGGATCGTCAGCAGCGTCCATGTGAGTTTTGTGGTCACCAAGGACTATGTCTGCGGTGGAAACTAAGACAACGTCGGGTTTGCGAATAGATTCCTGTTCCTGATAGCACTGCGAGATCCATTTGCCATGAATGTGGAAATAAAGATCGGGTTGCTCCGCGGCACGAAGGTCATCGATTTCAAGCTCCTTAAGACAGTCAAGTGCGATGTTGGCAGCGCGCGTGAAATGCAGGTATGACGCTTTCTCACCCGGGGCCTTGCAACTACGAACATTAGTCATAACGTGCCAGTCAATGGGATGCTAACGAGTATTTACTAGTCTCCGAGGTGGTTCCTGATTGTCGTGTGGCGCTCTTTCTGGCCGTTGCAAATAGGGAGAACATGGCGAAGACACTCCTCGAAGAGGGCAGCTGCGTCCTCCATCGTCTTGCCATCGTCAACCATGCAGTCCAAGAGGAATGACTGCAGCATCAAATCTGCTTCGCATTCCTGGGCGTCATCGGTATCCGTGGGCGAACTTGTACTCCGCGTTCAAGAATAATTTAGAAGTGGCGGAAGTGGGGGAATGAAATTTGAAGCTCTACTCACTCAATGGCAGTGGTGACGAAGTCTTTGCTTCTCGTGGCGCTCTCGAGTGTTTGTGCGGTGGACTGTAAGCTGCTCCCCACGGAAATCGAAGGATCTACAGGGGACTGATGAGAGGGAGTGCTGGGGCTCATTTAGAATGCCTGGCGAGAGGTAGAGAAACAGGCGAGCGACAATTGGGCGACTAGTGGCTCTTGCGATGGATTAGTCAGCATCTGGAGCTTTACGCGCCAGTCACGTTACATTGTCACAAAGAGCTTCCTCTTTTACCACAACCTGGGTGACAATGAGCTTGACCGTGTGGTTGTAGTTCTGACTGGCAGCAAAGAGGAACGCGCAGAGCTGATTGCGAATCGACTCATTCCGCAAGATTTCGATGTCTGTGTCACCTCGTATGAGATCTGCCTCATAGAGAAGTCGGCGTTGAAGAAATTCTAATTCGAATTCATCGTGATCAACCAAGCCCACCGTATCAAGAACGTTGACTCGATTCTCGCCCAGATCATTCGCGCCTTTATGTCCCGTGGTCGGCTGTTAATCACGGATACCCCACTGCAGAACAACTTGAAAGAGTTGTTTGCTCTCCTTAATTTCATTTGTACAGTGATATTTTCCGACTACACCGATCTTGACGCATTTCTTTACAAGGACGATGCCGGTGCCGACGGCGAGAAGGAGAAGAGCAAGAAGGTAGTTGAGGCGTCGCACAAAATATTGAGACCTTTCCTCCTTCGTCGTGTCAAATCGGATGTGGAGAAGAACCTTCTTCCGAGCAAGTTACCCTCCTTGTCCCACACCCTCCGGCCACTAACTCTGATTTCAGAGAAGGAGATCAATATATATATTGGTCTTGTTGAGATGCAGCACAAGTGGTATCGCTCGGTCTTGGAAAAGGATATTGACGCTGTCAACGGTTTGTGTCTCCGGCATTTCCTTGACTACGATCTGGGTGTTTTTCCCCATAGGGTTAAGGGGAAAGAAAGAGGGAAATACACGTTCGATGAATTTGGTCATGCAGGTGCGTGTTACGGTCAATACCTGGTACCCTATCTAACATCATGTCAGCTACGGAAAGTTACGTGTCATCCCTACTTGTTTGACGGTGCAGTGAGTCCTCACGATACTGGTCGAGAATACAATCTGATATCTCGTGTAATCAGGAGCCAGGTCCGCCCTACACCACGGATGAACATCTCATAGAGAATTCGGGAAAGATGATCATACTGGACAAATTGCTGAAGTCCTTGAAGGCCAAAGGATCAAGGGTGCTAATATTCAGTCAAATGAGCCGTGTTTTAGACATTCTAGAAGACTACTGCCTCTTCCGTGGATTCAGTGCGTGCCTACGCATTCTTGGCTATTTGTGCAACCTCTGATCATAATATCTCTTCCTCAGAGTACTGCCGCATTGATGGTAGCACTGCGCACGACGACCGGATCGTCGCGATCGACGAGTACAATAAACCAGATAGCGAAAAGTTCATCTTTCTGCTGACTACCCGCGCGGGAGGACTCGGCATCAACTTGACTACTGCGGATATCGTTATCCTCTATG
>JBBPLR010000340.1:0-22777 GCA_038089915.1 Sutorius australiensis | reverse complement strand
CCTCGGTGGGGCTCCATAATTTAAGTGTCCTCAGATCTACGGAGTCGATCGTCGGTAATAACCAACACGAGGGCCGACCCCTCCCTTCATCTTGGAACGTGTTCGGTTCAACAGGGTTCGGCTCCCAAACATGTTATGGTTCGTATCTGCGCAATTCAGTCGGGGTGGAGCTAATCCGAATGGGGGCGGAATGGAGTTCGTACCCCATTTGTTTACACGAATTGTATTGCCCCCACAGTGACGCATACTATGTCCCTGCCTGGATCAATATGACTGGGAACCGACTGGTCTTGGAGCAGCGCGTTACGCCAGACTCCTATTACGATGTCCATAAGATTAGCGGGCGTTATCCGTCAATCCCCGGAAGGCAGCGCGAGATAATGCACTTTATGTAAGTATTTTGGCGCTTCACCCGTAACTCCGTAGATAGCCCTGGAGACGCGGCGATAATCGCAACAATGATATGTTATGCAGATTAGTACAGACACTTGTCGTATCACGACGTTCAATTCAATAAAACGTCTACAGGATTTCCGCCGACTAGAGATATGGTCCGTGCGTGGGAATCCAACCTTGATACCCTGCTGAGTTTCAATTTGCAAGCCTGTCCGGTGAGTCATTGAAGTATAAAAGCTCCTTCTCTCCCTCCCACCATCTCCCCCGCGGCACAGGCATCGTCGGCGTCGTTCACAATGTCGAATAAGATTGTGGTGAGCGACTCACAAGACCTTGGTCGTAGTAGTCCAGTCAGGTAACAGAGAAATTTTTGAGCCCTCCATCTACCGCACCGTCATAGACGAAGTCATTGCCGCCATTAAGCCCGAATTCGACGAGTATGGCGTCAGCGAGGACGTCTTGGCTGATTTGCAACACGTGAGTGGCCGTTGATCCGCTGGTCGGTCGTCTCGCGGGCTCGGTTGACCCGTCCCCGCAGAAATGGCAGAGCAAGGTCGTCGCATCGCACGTCGCCGAGTTTGAGCCGCAGCCTCCGCAAGCCACCCAACATCATCCTGTGTACCCACCCCACCCGATGCACATGATGCCTCATCATCCGCATTACCCCCCGCACAATCCCTACGCCGCGGCGTCTCAACAGCAGCCCTCGGCGCAGGTCAAGACAGAACCGGTGGATAGTCGGTACATCCTGAGCGCGCCTCCCGGTATGACGCCGTACACGCTCCCACCGCTCCCAGGGCCCCAGTTAAACGGGATGAAGCCACCCGCGTACCCGGGCGGACAGCAAAGCGTGCTGTCGTTTGCCCCTCATCCATCCCACCTCGCGCGTCCCGCGGCTGCCCCGCGACCGTATGCGCCTCCGGCACCTACAGCTGCCGTCCTGCAGCCCGCCCCCGCTTCTACAGCGCCAGGGGCACAGCAGGCCGCTACCCCAGCCACGTCCGCGCCGCAGTCGGCGGTGCAGGGACGTCCTGCGGGTCAGCAGATCCCGCAAGTCGACGGGCCTTCCATGTCTGATTCGGACTCGCCGTCTCCGCCACCGAGCCAATCGTATGCGCCTCGCCCTTCCCATCCATCATTGCCCCAGCCCACGCAACCATCCGGTGCGCCTCAGCCGGGGGACGAAGTGATAAACAGTGACTTGGATGATTCTGACACGGAAGGTGAGGAGGACGCGGAGGAAGGTGGTCAGGGAGACACGGACATTGTGTTCTGCACTTATGACAAGGTTTGTTCGCACGATGAAGTACGTTCACCCTTGGCCTCACCGTGCATTGCAGGTCGGTCGAGTGAAGAACAAGTGGAAATGCATTCTAAAGGACGGCATGATCCATATCAACGGAAAAGACTACCTGTTCGCCAAATGCACAGGGTAAGTTCCGCTCAGCACTCCTGACGAACCATATCACGAACCGTTTTGCAGTGAATTCGAATGGTAGGCGTGTTCTTGGACACTCTTTTGTGGGACCACGATCGTTAGATTATCTGCATCACACATTGCTACTTTGCACATTTAAGTCATTACTCATCATTCTGATTGTCGCTTTCTATGTACAACAATAATACCATCCGGCATCTTGCAGCCCTCGACGTGATCTCGTCAGCACTCAACTCCGTCTTTCCTCCTCCTTCAGCGATTCGCTCCGCGACCCTTCCCAGGTGGGCGATGATAATACGGATCCGAGCAGCACTACCTTGAGGAAGCTGACGGTGATTAAATCGGCCCGTTCACTACCTTTACTCCCACATCAGGGGGGAAAGACTGCCACTGGAGGCGTGGTGCCAAAACGTCGGGTCATGATATGAATACCTCGGCCTCCGATGTCTGTATGGGCGCGCACGAAACGCGAAACACTCACATTTCGCTTCGCAGCACGTAGGTGTCCCACCCTGGCACGCGTGGTTTCAAGTGGGAAAGGGTCGACGACGAACAAAGAGGTAAAAGAGCACGTATCGTCGTCGAATCCCTCGGCTAGGGCACGCAACCGAGAGCACGACGACCACCTAATGGGAATGCAGCACGAACACGACGCGGTGGGGATCGAAGAGCACGCACGGGTGCCGGCGCTGGATTCTCCCCGACCCGTGCTGTCATATAAAATTTTTGTTTTGTTTGAATGGAATTGTTTCATCGATCGCGTTTCCCCCTGTGCTGGCCGTTAAATGGGGGGTATTGTGCGGGATCCACGGGGATCTACATGACCGTCCTTGCTGATCAGTCAGCAACGAAAAAAAAGGGGCAAGGAAAAGAAGAAGGAGGCCAGAGGCCTCACCGATTTCATATCAGATGCCATCGTGGATAGAACATTTGCTCCAGAGACGCTTTCGAACCGGACCTTGTTTCATGCTCGCAACCGATGTGGATGAAAAACACGCGGTGGCTTTTCATAACTGTCGCTCGTCGCCGTTGTTTATTCACCAGCCCTCCACTTTCTCCTCGTCACGTTTGGAACTGTGGGTTCTAGTATGAGCCTAGGCTGCCTCACAATTGCCTCGTGTGGGGGAACGGTGATGAAAATCGAGGGGGCACTGTCTCACGTTCTGGATGAGTCTAGAGGGAAAGACGCTGAACGGAAAGCCACCAGCTCGACTCGACCGTTTTCGCTCCGAGCTAGACTTTTTTCCAAGGGGAAATAGATTTCTGATTTCGAGAGCGCCCTGCAGCTGGGAAGAGCACTGCCTCCGATGCTAGTTCCAAGAAGGTACAATAACTTGCAGGACGCAAATATTGATCGACTTGCGCCCGCGAAGTCATTTTTATTGAATTCAGGGAAGTGAGTCGAGAAAAGGAAATGTCCAGGGCTGCGATGAGAGACCACAGGGAAGAAGGAGTGGGTCGCTGGATCCAGGCGTCCCATTTTTCATTGAGTTATCTGCCGATCGCCCAAAGAAGTCGTCCTTCACGTTTGCGCCGCCATTCAGGTGAGTATTGAATATTGATACCCGGAATGATCCGCCTGCAGATAGAACGGATAAGATCTCCATGGGGCTGCTTCGCATCCAGGGTACTTGACTCATAGGCTCAACAAAAGGAACAAGGTTGGGGGTTCCCCCAGCTTGTTATGGGAAGCACGGCCTTGATCATCCGATCAGCCAATCCAGAGCGGAGGATGCTAAGATGGTGGAACTTTGTTGGCAAGTTGGTAAGAATGCTGCCATGTTCGGTAGACCCAAAACCTTGGAACAAGCAAGGTTCTCATGCGGAATCCGCTCTAACGAACATCTCGCCTTCCCGGCTAGTGTCCTTGTGGACATTAGAGTAATCAGGTGTCAGACCCACTCGGCCGTTCTCAGGCCGAAGCGTTTCCCCCTTGATCCACGGGCGAATTTGAAGATGCCACGCGAGAATTGGTTCCGGCTTACAGAATCGGAAGGGGGTAAGTATTAGAGCTCGACCTTTGTCCGCGCGGTTATACCGATTGGAAACGGGTAGGATAACGTCCACTTCGAGTGTTGCACGGTGCCGTCGAAAAAAAGGGTACGAATCACGAAATAAAAGGCACTCGGAGGGCAGTAGGCGCTGCGGGCTTTTGTATTATGGGGTCTTTGTCAATCCCTGGGTGGCAGCTAGAGAGGACCCTTGTTTCCCCTCGCGCTGGCTGTCTTAAAATCGATTATCATATTCGCGTTAATAGCTCGATACTGTCGCCGCATCTTCCATCCCCCTGACAGGAAAAGCGTTGACCCATCTAGTGAGCAGTCACTCGAACGTGTTGTCACACCTGGTCCGAGGCTTTGGAGGATCTGATTGTCCGAAATATTTTAGAGGGCAGTGGGCGCGCCCAGGATCATGTCTTGGGTGTGACAATTTGGGCGCAGCCGTATCTGTTTGTCTTACCGACTGGGGTAGTAAGATGTTGTGATGACTGGCCTGAATTTATCTGAAATTGGAGTCAACGTACACGGGGCAGAAACAATATCCATAAGGTTTGGATTTCATCATTGCAGCCGACGTTCACAATTAAGCCAAATGCATAGAAATGTTCACGGAACACAAGAAGCGTTTAGTGTAATTAGAGTACACTGAAAAAAAAAAAAAAGATTCTAGCCATCCTACAGATATTGGGCAAGACTTCCCAATTCCAGGTCATCCTTACGAAACATCCAATCAACCCGAGTCGGGAGGGCGTATCAAGACGCTCTGCGTGCGTTTTCTCCATTATGGTGGGGCTCGCTATCGCAATTGCAAGCGCTGTCACTTTGTGGGATGAGAGAGCAGGGTAATTCATCACCGTTGCACGGAATGAGAACCCGAAAATAGTCACCCGGACCGTGACCCCAATGACCGCAAGGCCATATCATCCACAGGGTTCCTGCGATATCGACGTCGTTGCAAAGAATGAAGTGGCGCAAGATCCACCCTGGATGGTCCAATAGCACCTGTGGATTCCTCCGAAGTCCTCACCGCATAAAGTTGGGTGGGCGGCTCAGGGCGAAACAGCTCAGCAGGAGGTGGGAGAGAGATCTGTGCATAATTGGTGAGTGAGGGTTGTGCGCTTGCAGTTGCCTGCGAACTAGACGTAAATGGGTTTCCATCGTGGTTCGTGCTGGGAATTGGTTGGAACGCGCCGACCGTGGATGATGGTCGATCAAAATTCGAAGCAGCTTCCCGTCCCGAACTCGAATAAGTACAAGCCAATTCAGGACGATAGTGGACGGTCCTATTTTCGACAGGAGAACTGGTTGGCAGTGGCGCCGTGTGGCGAGGTTGGTGCATGGGACTGGGAATGATAGGATACTCAGCAGATTGACTCTGATTTAGGGTAACTCTCCGCTCTCTGTTCGGGGAGTTGAATTGGGGATCAGGGATTCCCGGAAATGATGCACGACGAAACTTGTACTCAGTTTCCTCGGCTTCAACTCTCAACGGGGGTAACGTATGAAGGGTACCGAGGGGCGGAAGAGGGGGGGGCACGGAGTACTGCGGAATTTCGGGAGGGTGATGGAAGGCAGGAGGATGAGAAGCCTGTGGACTAACCCGAAAAGGTTCCTGTGTGAACGGTGGTGGTGAAGGCCCTGGGTAAGGGGTAGGTTGAGCAGGATATGCAGCAGGGAATGGAGCATATGTTCGGGACACGGAGGCGGGTACTTTAAAAACATCCGTACGGGAACGACTATCGTCCCCCTTGCGATTCTTGCTGACACGTGTGCTTTGAAAGGTCCCTTCTGGGACTACGAGCTCAGCAACACCAGGAATATCGTCGATAGTGCCAAGTTGGTCAACTGTCGCCTGTGTGAAATAGGCAGCTATTCTGGATGAGGAAAAGACATAGAACGAATGTACGGTTGAGAACTTACTCAGATGCCATTTTCGGCGACCTTTTTCTGTATCGACCCAAACCGAATAGGTTTGTTTTACTAAAGGATCCCAGTCCCGCGGGGGTTGCTTATCGGATGTGCTGAATCGGAATTATAGTAAGGCAGCGGCAAAGCATCTATACGGATATGATTACCCCGAGTGTCCCGCGTCCGCGGGCGGCGTGTACTTTTCATAGTAGAAAAGGAATTCCTGGAAAGACAGAAATGAGCGGCCCCGTGTGCCGACGGAAACGAAATGAGACCGCACGTCTCGCACGCGGGAGGGGCTCCAACGACGACCCTCTGTGAAGCGCTCGATACCGAGACCGGTAATCTCAGTGTGAGGACCCCTTTCCTCCCAGGCATAAACACAACCCGAGCGTAAGGCGAGGCGCTCGTCCGCGTCGAGCCGCCTAGTAATCATGGGCAGCACACGGCGCTGGACAGCATAGAAGATCTTATGCGCGTCACGAGTAGAACGGATACGAACATTGGTGCAGGTTGGTCTCTGCTGCATTGTGCGTCGGTTGGGCGAAAGACACTGAATGTGGGGGAAGGCGCAGGAGGGCAGGAGGAGAGAATGCAGTATGTATATATTCTGTCCGAGATCTGTGAGGGGTGCAAGTCTATTTGGTAATTTAGTTTGGTAATTAATTAAACTATTTTCTAAACCAGGGGGCCAGCGATGTCAAGATTTTACCAGAAAACTGTCAACGGAAAATGTGATACTATGATAATTACCGCAAGCAGCCGCAACCTTATTGGTGCAATTGACCCAAAAGGTTGGTCGTCAATCTCGATTACTGCCCGAAACTCTATCACTTTATTACAACTTAAACCACCCAAACAACGAGAAAAAAAATTATATTTCGCTGCACCCCGCCTACCGATTTTGCGGCCAAGTATCCACATCCTTTCCCTGTCCTCACCACATCTCCCGGCACGCTCCGGACCCGCCCCTTCATATATCTTCTGACCACCCTGCAGATCGGACAACATGCCGAATAGACCACCAGGAATGTCCCGCGATCACCGGCCAGAGCACATCATCGGAGACCTGTGATTCATCAGGAAAAACACTGCGAAAATCCCTTTTGTACTTATCAGATCGCCTATTCCCTTGCAGCCAGTTCAAGCCTATACGCTTGATCCGTGAGCTTCCTGAATACTTGCTGAACTAATCCTTGCAGTGTAACGTGGATGTACATTCCACGGCAGCTGATCCTGCCATCCCATTCCGTCCCCCCGGCGAGCGAGTCGGTTACACCCGCACCATCGTTGTGCATGATATGCAGACTCACTGATGCGGCGGTCCCCGGCCCCGTCTTTCAGCGATCCCCTCTTAAAACGTTTAACTACGTTAATTCCCAATCGAATTTCCGCCTCTTACTAAAGGAAGCGAATCCATCCTGCGCCCTGTACACGTCATGATGGCTCATCCAGTCCCCGCCCCACCTTTGCGCTGTATGCGTACTTACAGTATCAACACATGCTGTACCCTTGTTTCACGTGCTCCTCGGCGCCTCGCGGAACTCGCTCGCGACTGGTTGGCTGGCTCTCGCCCAAACCAAAGTATCCTTGTTATGGGAACATGTATAACCCATTCTCTGCTACTAATCCCCATTCGATTCGATCGTTGGGACATTCCCTGACCGCCGTATATAATAAGAACGACCCTTTCCCATGCGGTCAATCCTAATACACCACAACAAACCGTATCTTGGTTACGGTCTAACCTCCCAGGACACAAATGGGGGACCCTGCTTTTTTTGTTCGCTATCGCTGCAGCACCTCGGCTTCATTTCTCGTTGGATCCTAACGCCGCCCTCTTCTCAAACGTGTACGTGCCAATGCATTCTAGAATAAGGGGCGTTCTCTCATCACGGCTGAATGGGCAGAGCTACCTCTATTTGGATGCACGCGTCGCCGAATTCCGAAACAAATCCATCTGGACATAAACTTTGATATCACATAGTTCCACTTTCGTTTTTCATGTGCTGATTAAACCCAAAGTCTGAGTCGTGAGTATTTAGAATGTGGCTGGACATCCCAAAGGTCTAGTTGGCGCGACGAGATGACAGGCCTGTGGCACCGTGGAGTGCTCACCTAACCTCTCGGCCACGGCAGGAAAGGGTCATACCGTACAGGATATGCAGGCTAGAGCTTTAGTTCAAAGTCGGGTCATTGCGAATGAACAATATGAACTGACCCCCAGGAGTTGATGGCAAACGGCCAGCTCGCCGTTCAGCCAAATTCATCCTATTGTATTACCAGTGGCCGAGGAGATGGGATGCCACCTTTCCTCTTTGGTGTCTGCAACCACGCGTTTGCAATAAGACTACAAAAATTATACATTGCTCCGCATCCTGTCTAATTTGAATACAGATGTACCAAGAAGGGAAAACAAGTTAACCAAGAATGCCCAATCAGTGTCGAGGGAGCATAGCGATGGTGTGATAGACCTGCATGATTACACGCGTGACCAGGGAAGAGTCCGAGACGGAAAGGGAAATCAAGTCAAGCTAGGGTAAAGGGTCATCAGTATTTCCTCGTCGACTGGGTGTCTCCGGGGTGGTGGGAGATTTTGAAGATAGATGAGTGGTGCGAGCGTTTGTCCTTTTCTTTCCATACTTGTTGGACCGCGGGGTCCATCACTGGGTACGGAATGTGGCATCGTGCCCTGGAACGCTGGATTGAGCAAGCGTGTCGGCGAAGGGTACGGAGCGAATTGCTGATGGGATGGCATATGGCTCCCCTGCTCGTCTCTGTGCGCACGGTGTCGAGGCGGGTGGCGGGCGCTTCTGTACGTCCCGGGCGGAACGTTGAGCTGAGCAAGTTCGGATATATCGGACACTGTTCGTAGGCTATCGGCTGTATCCGGGGTGAAGTAGGCAACTAGATGGCTCAGTCAGCATATGATGACGACCCCTGAGCAAAATTGACACACTCAGGTGCCACTTCCGACGCCCCCGTGATGTCTCGACATATACGGAATACGTTTGTTTGACGAGCGGGGAACGCGCTGGTTCTTGATGGGGATTATTGTGAGCGCGGGATCCCGAGCCGAGGCTGGCAAGCGAGGTGAGCCAGTTAAAGGGAGGCAGAAGATCATGAACAAACGTGGTGTCCGAATCCGAGTTCACGTCTACATCAACAGGTTCTGGGCCCTTTTCTTGATAGAATAGGAACTCCTAGAAACGTATAAGCTGAGACAGTGCGGGGAACACGCTGAAACGAGCTCACGTCTCGGACACGACTGGGGCCCCATCTATTTGTAAACCGGTGAGCGTGAATCAAGCGCCCATGAGACAACTTGCCTTTTGCCGTCTGTCCACCTTTCAATGCCGAGCTACGGAGCTTGGGTAAGAGATGAGCGTGAAGATAGTTTGACCAAGTACGGACCCCTGTTGCCTCTGGGTTCGGCCCGCGTTCTTCCCAGACAAACACACTACCGGATGTGATTGCTCTTCGCTCCTCTGTATCCAGCCGTCTGGTCACCATTGGTAACACTTTGATCGCTACTGCATGAAATATGACCTGGGCATCTTGAGGCGATCTGTGACAAAGTGTTGGAATCAATATTCCTTAGCGGAACAATAGCTTGAATACTGGCGCACCGCACACGAAGTCTCGTACAGGTGGGGCGCTGCATCGTTGGTCGCTGACAGGCGGAAATGCGTGGTGCGTGGTAGACGGACGAGTGAAAAGTGGTGGATTTAATGGGCCTGGTATCCAAATTACAGGGCGGGATGAGAACAATTCGACGCTGTTCTCGCAGGTGTCAGCAAAGTGTTTAGATGGGGTAAAGATACGCGGGGAAAATGCAGAAACGTTAACTTGTCCTTAAATATCAAAGGATTGGAGCCTGTTTGGCGATACTGTGTCACTTACCTTTTAACTGTTACTGTGATGTAAAATGGCTGATGGTCGGTTGCGTGAAGGTCCTGATGGGAAAACGGGCTGCGCTGTGTAAACGCTCATTGGTAGATCACTAACCAGGTGACCGCAGCAGCTAATAGAGTTTTAGGGACCCGCCGAGGTGGGCCTGAGAATGGATGGGGTGTTACTCCTTATATGTTTAGCCCAGCAATTTTACACCATAATGGACGCGTAGAACCCGCTAGAAATGAGCAGAGGGTCCATGATCAGTACACTCGCTACACAGCCGGGGAGGGTGGGCGGCGACGTTGCGGATGTTCTCACAACTCACTGCATGTACATTAGAGCTTAAATGTTGTAAAATGAATCCGTGTATTATCTATCAAGGTCGCGGGAATAATTCAGATGTTCCTTCAGTGACACTAAAGTCGCAGAAGCAGTATTCATTTGCAGTCACAAGATATTCATAGGCCGAGCAAAGTTCCACCCTAGCTACCGCCGCATCAGTCCAGAACGACCACGTACTTATGTTGGCTTTACGACCCCAAGCAGGTTAACCCCACGCAGGTATGGATGTTTTAAATGCGTGGCGGCGCCGGCTAAACAAAATTGCCGCTGGTCCCTGGGACCATAACGATAGTGAACAGTAATTGATTAGAAAACGTTGACGGAACCTATATGTACAAACAATTTTTCGCTCGAGGTGGACAAAGAGAGACTTGAATTCGGTTCTCAAGCAGTCGCGACCCTCGAAACTAGTATAAAAGGATATTACGTCAGCAGCTGCATCCACTTCGGTTTTGATTTGCTACATGATATCGTGGCGAGTCAGTAACCTAGCACGTTGTCGCGTACACCTCCCAAGACGCCCGCTCTCAACTTGTCCAAACACGGCGGTCATGTCCGTCCAACCTACTTGGAGTGTTCCCACTCGTCAGATAGAAGAACCGGTCCTGAAGGTATACAATTCCTTGACCAAGACCAAGGTATGCACCCGATCATTCATCTAGGATGTCATCCGACGGTGGCGTCCACATAGACAGAATTCATCCCGAAAAATGGTCGTCTTGTCAAATGGTACAACTGCGGTCCTACGGTATACGATGCGTCTCACATGGGCCATGCAAGGTCAGCAGTTTGATAGAGCGACGATTACCTTGCTTTAACACTCTTGGTGTGAAGAAACTATGTCACCCAAGACATCATCCGCAGGATTATCTCAGACTATTTTGGTTATGACGTCCACTTTGCCATGAACATCACCGATATCGACGACAAAGTATGTTTCCTGGTTTCTTCGTCTCTACACTCCTGATTCGCAAAAGATTATCCTACGGGCGCGCCAAAACCATCTTTTCGAAAGTTTTCGTACTCAAACGAACCTGCTCACTTCCGATGTTCTCGCCAAAGTGCGAGATGCTTGGCGGTCTCATGTACTAGAAAAGGTATCCAAAGGGTTGCCAGATGACATCAAGCCTACCGCGGAAAGCATTCATACGCTATGGCCCCAAATCGAAGCCATTCGAGATGACAGGGTCCAAAGGGCAGAATGCTTGAAGCGGGACGAGAAATTTGGGATGCATCTTAGTGCTGCAGTCGGTTCTTCCCCCACGTGCGCAACAATCGTGTGACGCGTGTACCACAGATCCGCACAGCTTCAGCACTATCAGCAGCTCGGGAAGTCCCAAACGATAGGAACTCTGCCTTGACTCTACTAGAGGAGTCCCGAGATATATTATCAGCGTACCTAGACAAAGAGGTGGTGATCTTTTCTCCACATTGGCGCACAAAACTGATTGGTCCGTAGTTGAAGGATACGGTGTCTGATCCGACTGTTTTCCGTGCGCTAGCTGCGTTCTGGGAAGACCAATTTTTCAAGGATATGGATCGTCTACGGGTTCGTAGACCTGACACGTTGACGCGCGTGACAGAGTATGTCCCAGAAATTGTAGAATTCGTGCAACGAATCATGGCAAATGGCTATGCTTATGAGCATGAAGGCAGCGTGTACTTCGACACGGTTGCCTTTGACTCCTCGGAGAAGCATACTTACGCGAAATTAGAACCTTGGAGCAAAGGAAATAGAGAATTGCTTGCGGAAGGAGAAGGTTGGTTCTTGAAAATTTCGATAAGAGGTCCGGGAACAACATCTATATCCGCACAGGTGCGCTCTCGATCACCACCGGAAAACGTTCCGCATCGGATTTCGCCTTGTGGAAAGCATCAAAGCCCGGGGAACCCTCATGGCCGTCATCGTGGGGTCCAGGTCGTCCTGGATGGCATATTGAATGCTCGGTAATGGCCAGTGCAATATTTGGTGACAACATGGACATACATTCGGGTGGCATTGATCTCGCATTTCCGCACCACGATAACGAGATGGCACAGTCCGAGGTAAGTCGGTAACTCCGCGGCCCAAGACGCCTAGCCCTTTCTCAAAGCGTATAGGCATACCACGGGTGCAGCGCGTGGGTCAACTATTTTCTCCACACCGGCCACCTGCACATCGAGGGTCTCAAGATGAGCAAATCACTGAAAAACTTCATTACTATTGACGTGAGATTCGTGTGGTTTCTCTCGCCTAAATTCGTTTCTTGAAGTGCAATTTGAAATCAGGATATCTTACAAAGGTTTACCCCCCGTCAACTCCGCCTGGCATTCCTGTTGCAATTATGGAACGCCAAAGTGGATTTTTCCGAGTCACTCATGACAGGCGAAGTAAAAACGATCGAGACCACTTTCAACGTGCGTATCGCAAGGATATCCGAGGTTACATCTGACGTCTCTGTAGAATTTCTTCGTGACAGTGAAAGCCCTATTATTGGCCAACGATGCAAAGTCGGATGGATATCACCACTACGAAGAACCCGAACGAGAACTGACAAATGGGTAACGATGATTCTGCGTTTCACTTTTCACATCATACACACGAATTCTTTCAGGCTTAATGAGAGCAAACTGGCATTTCGCTCCGCGCTTTGTGATTCATTTAATACCCCCGAAGCTCTCAAAATACTGCGTGATTTGGTCTCACGTACGAATGTTTACATCAATTCCCGCGTAAAGTCCCCAAATGTTGCCCTGATTGAGCAATCGGCCCGATGGGTGGGCGATATGTTGCGGATCTTTGGCCTCGGGGAAGGAGAGAAGCTGGAACTAGGTTGGGGCCAAGAGACCACGGGCGATGCATACGCGGCCAACGTAAGCAATCCACCTTTCATTATATTTATATCTCAACCGTGGCCTTGCTAGCGGGAAGAACTGCTGCTTCCTTATATCCGCGCACTTTCTTCATTTAGGGATGGTGTCCGACAATTGGCCATCGCCAAACGAGATGATTCCCTGAAGCAGATCTTGAAACTTTGTGATCGGCTTCGAGACGAAGACTTGGTCCCATTGGGTGTGGCACTGGATGACCAAGAAGGTATCTCGTGCCATTTTTACATTCGCTTCTACGCTTAGGTCGTCCATAGATGGCAGAGCACTCGTCAAACTCGTTTCACCGTCGGAATTGATCAAGGCTCGCGACGAGAAGCGGCAGAAGCTTGAAGTTCAGGCAGCCAGAAAAGCGGAATTAGCGCAAGCCAGAGAAGCCCAGCGACTCGCAAAACTGGAAAAGGGGCGTATGCCGCCCGAAGAACTCTTCAAGCCGCCGAACGTCCCCGAGGGCGTGTACACCCAATGGAACGAGCAAGGCATTCCTACGGCCGACGGTGAGGGTGGGAAGTTGAGCAAAAACCAGGAGAAGAAACTAATGAAGCAGTGGAGTGATCAGAAGAAATTGCACGAGGAGTTTCTGGCGTGGCAGCAGTAGCGACTATAGCATGTTCCTGTCGCATTCGACAGCCCCTCTCATCCGAAGGGAAATGTACCATAGAACGCAGAGTAGATTACAAGTTGTTACCAATCACACCCCCTCACAATCAGATCGGCAATGGCCTCTAATCCAGTTTTATCTTGTTCGTCGAAACCGCCCAACACGAGGCAATCCAGATCCAAAACCCCCAAAGAAACTCGGTCATTCCCATTATGTAAAATCAGCGGACAGACGATCTCGCTCTTGGTCTTCCCATCACAGGCGATATGACCAGGGTACTCATCTACGTTTGGGACAATTATGGTTGTTTGTTGTAAGAATGCGTCAGCACACACGCCCCGAGCGTGATGTGGTGAGACGTTGATATATTGACATGCAGGCTTTCCACAGAACGGACCCAAAAAGAGTGTGTTCTCATTTCTTATCGTGTTTTGATTTCTCGAGTGTACCCCGGTGAAACGGGGTGTAGGGGTAAGGGACGAGACGAGGTAGAATCCTGTCAGAATCCTGTCAGAATGTGGGGTTCTACGATCTAGGCCACTTTATGTGGGCCATGCATCGATGGGAATACGGTCAAGGGATAAGGCGGGATCGCAACCAGGACGAGTAAAGTGGACGGAAAGACGGCTCACCACACCAGTTCACAGCACGATCGCCACTTCCGAAATGTAACTTGAAAGCGAGAAGTGCGTTGTATATCAGAGAAGATGCGTTGGCCAAGTTTGTCACCTGGAAAATGCGTCCAAATCGACATGGACACATACAAAAATCATGCTATACCCAATGTCTCTCGTTTTCCAGTAATTGCAGCAAGTTTTCGCGGACGTGGAACCAAAACTCGGCCTTTGAAGTGATCCCTGCAGGGACAAGCGATGAATCTGCATGGGGCATGTTGTCGTTGGTGTTCGAGAACAAGATCTACAGTAGCAGCTTATGAGTAGCTCTTATGTAAGTAGGCGATTACGCAACTTGGGCAAACAGGCTTGCTCTCAACCATACCATCACTCGCAGGAACAACGCAGGAAGACGGGTTCTACTATTCTTCTAATGTGGCCTGGATGCTCGAGTTCGACGAGTGCAACCAGATACTCGTCACTAGTCCATTTTCAGACGATACTACTCCGGCGTCGCCAAACAGCGATCATGATACCCCCACGGTCACCTCCACAGCCGACTCCTCATCTGAGCGCCATCCTCTTTGCAGCCTATCTGTTCCTCCAGCGTGTCGTTGCAATGCACCAAGCATTCCCTCCGTCACCATAGTTGACAGTGAAGGCGGGATGCGACCCAGGCTGACGAGCGCTCTGGGCTCGGAGGAGGTACTACTCCCCGAAGCAATTGCCGAGGAAGACCCAACCACGGATAGTGAGGCACCCAGGGATGGTAGCGAAATCACCATGCACACTGTCCGTCCACTCCACCCTTGGGATATTTATCTAGTTCATGATTTCATCTGATGACAGGTTTGTCCCAATGATTCTCTTGCTGGCGTTGCACTCCACTATGGCGTTTCTATCGCTGCCCTTCGTCGTGCCAACCAGTTGTGGCCATCTGACCCGATCCATCTCCGGACCGAGCTCTTAATCCCACGCGGGGATACTCTTCGCCCCCGGCACAAGCCCTTCCACAATGCCAATACGGATGGGAGCTTGCGATCCACTTTCGAACCAACGCCTAGTCTGTCCACCGACCTTCTTGCATCCTCCTTCGTTGCTGCTCGGAATATGGTTGTTTCCGTACTTCCGGCGCGTATTTCTATGGAATCATTAAGTTCCAAGGCAAGCACGAGCGAAGACCATGAATTGGACGACTTCCAAAAGGTCCGCGCTCGCAAGATGTCAGCCACCGGGGTGTCTTCCGCTGAAGTAGGCTACGAGCTATCTGTCCTGACCACTCCGCACGTACGATACCGGCGGCATGCCATTCCGCTCGCGCCACAGGCATGCTCACCCGCCGATAAAGATCTGGATGGTGATCCCATGTTCTCTGTCGACCGCTCGCATTCACGGTGTATCTCACCGTCACCGGCTGCTTCACTAGAGCACCCATCCCGTGCACAGCCCTTCGCTGTTCTTCCAGTGCGCACTTTACAGCTAGAACCGGAGCCTACCATGGAATTACCCGTCCGACGTCCCCACATCCAATGATCACATCTTTGGACAGACTGTGCTCCACGTCAAAATTAAGTGTTCTCCGGCAGATCAAGATATGTATTAGGTATCACGAATGGTAGCCCGCGTAGCTGATACCGATACCCTCAAAGCGGCTCAATATCAATTATCCCAGCCCTCAAATTGAATTTTTTTTAATGATCATTCGTGGCTAGGCTAGGAGGGTGTGACGACACAAATCGGACTCTGGAAGTGTAGGAACTTGTGGTTGCATCATTAGTGTTTTAATGGCACGAGGGGGGATAGATTATTTGAATTATGTGTTTTGTGCGATGTCCACTTATTTGAGCCAATCCGGGACGGCTTCTTACTAATCGGCCACTGGCGTGGTCCGCTTGCGACTTCCATCATTACTTTCCCCCACATTCACGTTCTATGTTCAATCTACAGTTTCCTCAAGCCTTGGGGAGTTCGCCTCCGCGGACTCTAGTAACATCGAATGGGAGGTTCGCTTTTTGTTGTCGGTATTCACGAATGTTTTGTTTGGATTCGAAAGTCGCGCTGCTTCTTTCATTCTGCATTGAATAGAAAGACAGAATTTTAGTACGTTCGAGGTAATCCCGGACATTTCTCGGTTACATTCCGACAATTCACTCACGCACATGCCTGCAATCCTACAGATAAGAGTATGCGATATTTCTGGTTGGCGACATGTAGATACCCCAGCTTTCCAGAGTAAGGAAAAGTGACTAACGCTGCTACTCGATAGGAATGATAACATCTTGGCTAGTTGTTCCATTTTGCGGAGCCTATGCTTGGTGGTGCTACGCTCGCGGCCCGTAACGCGGAAACTTCGGGTTAAATCATTCGTGCAGACACTGAAGCACGCACGCTGGTTCATGTGATCCTCGGTTACCCGAAATGCCATCGATGGGCTTCCGCCCCGGGGCTTCATGCTAGTACCGTGGTACTTCATCTTACTATTCGAGGGCGGTGTTGAAAACAAATAGCGTGAGGAGTTGCAGTTTGATTCGCACAAGATACACCTATCAACTTAGCTTTCTTACCCACGTCCGACAATCCCAACCGCTTCGACATGGACAAGGTAGGGCATCCCCGCCTGAGGGGTACTGCCCTCGTTGCCGCGATTACCTCCGTTTGTAGCTTCGGGTTCTGGCTTTTTGGATATGATCAAGGCGTTATGTCAGGTGTTGTCATTTCTCAGCCGTGGCTGACCCAGATGGGCAATCCCAGCACCGTTATGATCGGTACAATCACATCTCTTTATGATATTGGTGCCATTGTTGGCGCTATTGCAGCTGCAAGCAGCTCTGAGCGCCTGGGTCGAAAGCAAACGCTTATTCTCGGGGCTACGATCCTTATCATAGGTTCGGTGCTTATGGGCTCAGCATTCGAACGGATTCAGATGATGGTGGCACGGGTCATCACCGGTATCGGTAAGGTTCTCTTTTTCATTCCGAGATACCGACTGATGTCCATGTTTTCCAGGGATCGGCTATATTACATCGGGTATATCTCACGTTTAGTTCTGCGAGTAGCCGCTTACTGTACCCTTCTTACCAGTGACGCCCGTCTACCAGAGCGAGATAACATTGCCGGAGCACCGTGGTTGGCTTGTTTGCTGCCAATTGACGAGCATGCTCGGCGGGCTCCTGCTTGCGTATTGGATAAACTATGGTTTCTACTTTCACAGCAGCTCTGCACAATGGCGTTTTCCTCTTCTTTTTCAATGTGTATTTGCTATCTACGTCATCGCCGTCACACTCTGGCTACCTGAAACTCCCCGCTGGCTTGTGCAGCACGACCCTACACCCGATCGGGGTACCATAGTCCTGGCAAAATTACGGGGCGTGACGCCTGATCATCCCGCGGTTCAGCGCGAGCGAGCAGAAATCCTGGATGCAATTTCCCTCGAGGCGAAGGAGGCAGGTTCTTGGTCGGATCTTTTCAAAGACCATGGTATTCGAGGAAACAAACGGTTCTACCTTGCGCTTGGAATCCAGTTCATGCAACAGATGACAGGTGCGTATATGAATTTACATGCGACCATGCAGCACACAACGTCATTCCGTCAGGCATCAACATCATTACATACTATGCGCCGACATTGTTTCAGCAGAGTCTAGGCATGTCGCAAGAGCGGTCTCTTTTCGTCGGCGGCTTCCTGCAAGTGTGGTATATTATAGCCTCCTTTGTCACCGTAAGTATATGCACATCTACATCTGTCTCTTTTGCATCTAACTGCGACACACCCATGTAGTGGTATACTATCGATCACATCGGGCGTCGCAAGCTTTGGATTTCGATGGCATACGGTCAATGTCTCGTGCTCGTGTTGGAAGCCATCTGCGTGAGGTTGAACACGCCGCGGGCAAGCATTGGTGCCGTGTTCTTGATATTTGTCTACGAGGCATGCTTCACCTGGGGTCGGTTATCCAACTTTTTGTTTCTATGCCACCCATCCTCAACACTTTATACAGGTTGGATGGCGACTGTCTGGATCTATCCGCCAGAAATCCTCCCTCTCAAGCTTCGTGCCAAAGGGGCTGCGCTCGCCACCGCCGCCGATTTCCTTGGAAACTTTGTGGTTTGTTTCCATTGCGTGTTTCAAAAGGTGGGACAGGATTGATCGATTCATATGTATCGCAGGTCGTCCAGATTACACCACCGGCGTTACGCAATATCGGATACAAGACATACATCATTTTCGCAATATTCAACTTTGTCAATGCGTATATCGTCTGGGCATTCTATCCCGAGACATCTGGACTTACGCTCGAGTCTGTGGATGATTTGTTCCAACGAGACGAGAAGCCAGTCGAGTCACGCAAGTTCGGTTTGCAATGGTCAGTTGTCGGAAAAGCAGCAACCATTGTAGACCGGGTTAAGAGGAACCGTATTTCTGGTGTCGAGGGTGTGGTTCAGTCGGGCACCTCCCGGGAAAAAACGGTTCATAGCATAGAAGTGGTCGGGACGAACGATTGATATGTTCATACTTGTAGGTTGAGTGAGGAGTAGCTTATGAAAGTCCTACCTGTGTGAGGGCCCTGAGGGGCGTCGATAGAAGGCGCCAGAGACTGCCCAAGGAGAATATCAATATCGGGCATTAAGTTGCGTTCAATAAACACATTAAATGCTATAACAAATCCACTTGCTCTAATCCAGTGCGTGATATCTACATGGTATCCTGTACACTAGGTGCATCAAAATCATACTACTCATACACGTACACGGTTCGAGGTCCACTCAGAACTTGCCCCTCAACCTGCCGAGATGGAGATACTTTGTCAACAACATCAAGCACACTGAAAACAAAAGGATTCCACCTGATCCAAGCACTCATGTTAGCACGTTTGGAGCGTGGGAGTAAACTCATGTGCACTCACCAGCATACCATCCCACATCCTCGAAACCACCTGTCGCCGAGTTAATTGCTCCAGATATAGGCGGACCAGTGAGTGCCCCGAAGGCAGCAAAACTCATGAACAGCCCCGTTCGTCGCCCGACGTCACCCATGGTGCCCATAGCCATGGCGGGTATGGAGAGGAGAGAGACGTATGTCCCACATGAAATTCTTGTCGAGGATGTTTAGTGTTCCGCAACGATCGATGGTGCCACAGTACATACCCATATATTACAGCAATCGCAATGAGCCCACCTTTGGTTGTCACATACGGCCACGCAAACGTCATGATGGTTGCTATTATGGTAAAAGGGACCATGATGTTAACTGCACCTGTTCATGTGTATCGATATCAGAGGTGATAAACGTGTGATGTCCGCTGTGGGTAGGTACATACCAAATCGATCGGCAAGAAGTCCAGCTAAGACCCGGCCAAAAGCAGAGGAACCATTTGCGATGGCAATGAAATAGAATGAAAAATCAACCGGAATGCCCACTTGAACGGCGCTTAGAGGTATGTAGGTCAACACTATCCGATACACGTTAGTGGCACATCTCATGGCGAGAACACAAAACCCACCGGTATACAATCCAAGAAACGTAGTCATACCCGAAATGCAATAGATAGCATATGCTGGATTCTTGAGTGCAGCCCAGTTGAATAGGCCACCTTTCACGTTTACAGGCGGGAGCCGCCTATCCAACGTCTGCGCCATGCACCATCAACACAAATTTCGCCTAACCCTTAACGCAACTATACAATGCGAGAAGTCGGGTAGCGAGAACTCACAAGGTTTGCCACACCAAGTAGGAGGATTAGTATAAATCCAAAAATACGCATTGTCCACTGGAACCTGATCAATTAGAGATAAGAATCATGCAAGGGAAGAATAGGACTGCTACACATACCCGACTTTGGGTATCAAGTTCTGCGCTGCGATTGGAAAGAACGTCCCTCCGATAGATGAACCGATGGCGGTGACACCCAGGGCTAGGCCCCTTCGTTTCGAGAACCAGTGAGATACGACCCCCAGTGCAGGTCCAAATAGTACTCCACACGCTAGCTATTCGACAGAAAAATGTAGAATCACAGCGATGGGAAAAACTAGAGACAAGACTCACCCCAATGCCTATTCCCTGCGCTAAGAAAAACTGCCAATATTCCTTGCACTCCGCGACGAGGAAGGTGCAGACTACCAGGAGGCAACTAGCCAAAAGGTATGGTATCTTGAAATACCCTACATCAAATAACCGTCCCGTGACAAGTCCCGGGAGGAAGACAAGGGCATACTTGTGGCATCAATGCGTTGGGCAAAACATTTCGCGAGTGGCACGGTGACATTTTGCAAGGAAATTCCAAATCAGGGGGGAACGAGTTGCGTCAGCTCGTCAGCAATACTGATTTCTTGTAGCAACAGATGCGCCAACCTACCTGTATAGAACCAATCCACGCACTGAGAATGGAGTAAACGAGGATGAACAACAAACAAATAAAGGGGTCCTCACATGTTCGAGGGACTTTCATTGGGAAGCATCGTCTCCTCATAGTATTCTTGGAAGATCTATTCGTGCGTCGGGTCATCCACAAAACCCGATATAGATAATCAAACACTCACCCCCCACGCATTAACGAGACCAAATCTATTTATCAAAAAAGCACCGCTCAGTCGCATGAAACACAGTAAGAATCAAAAGCCACCAACGCGCAACACGTGGTCAATCCAGTCCTGTTCACCCAGCACATGATCGTTGCTATCAGTACCCGATGCGCTGTGGACACGGTGTTGTACGTACGCAAGGATGACACTCCACGCCTTGAGCCCCCCATCTGGTGGATCGCCCGCATACTTGGCGTACTTTCCTATGAGCTGTGTAGTAGCCTTTTCTTGATCCCGGATACTCGAGTTCCCATTTTCATCGCCGTGAAGAGTCCTCTATTCTGAAGGACAGCGGTTAGATGAGATGGATCCCGGTTTTACTGGAAGGACGTCCTTCTCAGCCCCTTCGTTTGCTTTTGGTTGGTCAAACCTATCCCCTCGGATATGTACCGAACCTTGACCTCGCAAATGATCCATAGTAATCGTGAATGGGATCCACAAGTGACACTATATAATGAACGACGATCGAAACTGAGAAATTAGGAAGGAAATAACAAAAGAAAATGTGTCAGTATTTCTGAATGCTTGATCCAGGACAGCACCGGCCAGGCGAACATACCTATCCAAAAAGGGCAGAAACAGGCGGGCCTTGTGCCGAGGATTGGCAGAGAAGAGGAAGTGGGTATGCGAATCAACCAGCGAGGCGTATGAGAGAGTTGCGGAATAAAAAAGATCCAGTGTGCGGCAGAGCGGGTAGTTTGCGCATCTGGACATCTATCCAGGTTTTATATTTTGGATGGCTTTATCTTTGAGCCGTGCGCGGGATAACGGTCATTCGGCTTGTCGGTGCCGAACGGGATACACACAGAGAGGGAGGACGCTGACTGATCATCAAGACGTTGGGAGGAGCTTGATTTTCAGTGGGTGCATTAGTTACATAAGAGTTTATGCTATCAGGAAAATTGGAAAAAATGACGACAAAGCGTCCCATCGACACCGGACGAAAGAGACGGATATCATCGTGTCCTCCAATTGGCTAGGAACATGGATATTCCATGCAACGGAAAGGATCATCAAGCAGCTTACTCACCACCATATCCGGGTACTAATGTGTAAAGTGACTATGAAGGCGCTCATGGTCGTAGCGTGAACGAGAGTCGGCGCCGCTTCAGGGAGTCAGTAAGTGGGTAGACGGACAGACACTGTGTGATGCATTGCGCTACTCTGAGCAACTAGAACTCCCCGGGGCACGCAACGCGTCATTTCGGTAAGTGCATCAGATGAAAGGATATCTGGTCTGTGCTGGCCACAAGTGTGGAATATACGTGATGCCTTTCCTTTCGTGATGCCAGTACAAACTTAAAACGAGATACAGTGGAGGAATGGCAAGCCTGAATGAGTCCCCAAGGGCAGAATCGGAGCTTGTTTGCAACCTGTGACATTCGGAGTCGATGCAGCGGTTCTGATATACGAAACACCTGGTGATTAGCACAAACACATGGTACATAACTGAGCTAAAATGATGGTGGTGAATCTGATCAATCACTCATATATCACTCAGTCTATGGGTGCGATTAGTAACAGCATCAGATATATCAGACGAGGGTAAGCTGGGGCCTGATACACTGTCCTGCCGTCACTCCATATTAGGAAATAATTTCACCTCGGTATGTTTGATTCCGGAAATGGAAATCACTCCAATATCTTGCTTTCTGTTTTTCCTTGATTTCCTCTCTAGGTACAACATTACCTGTATGTAGATACATGAATTAATATGTGTAATACAATATATATGAATATTATCAGTCTCCTGGAACATTCTACAAAGTGAAAATGAAGATTTGATGGAATAAAGAAAAACATATCCGCATTTTTGACATACTGGAGTTATACCCCTAAATAATATATCCCCAGAGAGCTCTCATATATGTTATAAACATATCAATATTACAGATCACCAGGGTCAAGGCTGGTGATGTTGTGACATATCTTCCTCCTAACCCCTTTTGTCACTCTCCCAGGTTGTTCCAAGGCCTATCAGACCTGAGATGAAGTAGATATCACAGGATGATGTATATCTACATATTCTACCATATATACTACTTGTCAAAATGTCTTGGGCATTATCTAGGACATGTTTCTCTGTTTTATGAAATAAATATATTATGGGTTATCTGGTGGGCATATTGACAGG